>FLSR01000306.1:1161-29215 GCA_900092035.1 Leuciscus waleckii | reverse complement strand
AAGTTTCCCCGGGTTTTGGGGTTCCCGGTTTTTTTTGGGAAAAAATTAAAGAAGAGAAAAAAAAAAAAAAAAAAAAAAAAACTTTGACAATCCCTATATGTATAATAAGATAAAGATAAGATTTTGCAATGTACACGTAACGAACAGGAAGCCAGTGCAGTTGATAAAGAATTGGAGTTATATGATCAAAGGTACGTGAGTGAGTAACAATCCTGGCTGCTGAGTTCTGAATTAACTGTAATCTTTGAAGTTGTTTTTTAGAAAAGACAATTACAATAATCAATCTGAGATGTAACCAAAGCATGAATGAGTACTTGTTGAGAACAATGTTGAGAAAGTGAAGAACGAAGTCTAGCAATATTACGTAAGTGAAAAAAATGCAGTATGTGAAATATTAATGTTGGAACTAAAAGAAAGCAAACCATCAAATATAACCCCAAAACTTTTCACCTGGGTGGAAAAGTTAACCGGGCAATTATCAATAAGCAAGTTGAAGGATTGAGTTTTAGATAAAACAGACCTAGACCCAACAAGGAGGGCTTCGGTTTTACTGGTTTTTAACTTTAAAAAATGATTATTCATCCATATATTAACATCCTGCAAACATTTAGTGAGGTCAGAAAGAAGATGAGAACATTAGGTCTTGTGGATCTGTACACTCCAATGCAAGCCAATCGTTCCAGTAATACTGAATGACTATCAAAGGCAGCACTAATATCTAAAAGAATAAGAATAGACCAGAATCAGCAGCCAAGAGAAGATCATTTGTAACCTTAACAAGAGCTGTTTCTGTTATATGTTTGGATCTAAAGCCAGACTGAAAATGCTCATAAATGTCATTGTCTTGCAGATGTGATTCAAGTTGAGTTGCTACTATTCTTTGAAGTATTTTTTATATAAAATGAAGATTAGAAATGGGCCTATAATTATTTAGATCGTTAGGATCAACACCAGGTTTTTTGAGAATTGGAGTGATATGGAAGCCATTTTTAATGAAGGAACAGTAGCAGTAGATAATGAAGAACATACTATATGTGGCAAGAGGGAACCGCAATTAGTGGCACTAGGGCCTAGCTATTTAGAATGGAATAACTGCAGCTTTAAAGGAGTCATAACCTAGTATTATATTGGATACCCACGCTCTATTATAGTCTTTCAGCCCTTCTAAAAAAGAAAAGTGGAAAAAAAGTGGAAAAAAAATTAACACAGAGCTCCTGAAGGCATTATTGTCTCGCGAGATCTGATGCGATATTTTGGCTGTCGTGGACGGTCATTGTAATAATGCAAATGAGGGGCGCGTTGATTGGTGGCAGGAAGGAGGGGGGTTGACACCGCAGGTAACGCTTCAGCATATCATTCCAAAATGACATCATGGCGCAAGTTGTGAATGAACCCGACCTAGCGCAACTTTAAATTTAACTACAATCTCAGTCATTTGTTGTTTGCAAAGTAGCAGCCATTCCCCATGTTTACCTCGAAGCTAATACTCCCGCTAGCATACAGTAGCCGCATTAGCAGTTAGCTGCTGTTTGTTACACACAGTAGAGCAATAAAAACACAGCCTTACCTGTGATTCTGGCAGTCAACAACAGAGCAACTCACGTTTGCACCACGTTTCTGCATCTTTCACGGTCGAGTGCGTACTTCGAATCGGAATCAGTAATGGCGGCGCTCGACTGAATATGAGGGGGAGAGGGGCAGGTTGGGCTTCCTGCAGCATAGGTCTGCGGTGTCCATACGTCTTGACGTCAAGTCGGCGCAGAAATTAACATCACGTATTTGAGTGCGCGTGCACGTGGGCTGGTTGACGAACCCAGGGGTAAACAAACGCTTCACTTTTAAATATCGGCTTCCCGGCCAGTGTATAATCGTTAGGCAATCATAACATACATTGATTCTCATGGAAAAGTGAAAATTACAGGTCGTGACTCCTTTAAGAAAACCGACTACGCCACTCTGACATCACACAAAGAATGATTAATACACTTTATCTTAAGGCACACAAGTTGGTTGTACTACTAAGGAACAGAGACATGGGGATCATACAAAAGAGTTATTTATTACTAAAAGCACACAGGAGTAAACTGAGCGTACCAGGCAAGACTCCCCACAGCATCTGACCATAAAATACATATGTTATGCAAGCAGAGGATAAATACAGTCATTCAAAAGTCAGTCATACAAAATGGAACATACAATAAAACATTACACTCAAAAGCTTTTCAGCTGAGGGCTAAAGAACAAGGAATCCCACCACACACACTGTAGAGTAAACTCTTATCACTCACACACAAAATCTGTGCGTCTCACTGCACACAGCACCCAGTGTTCAAACCACCAGCACGCAGAGGAAACAAGAGAGGATTCCTGGCTGAAGCCCCCAGCATCTAGCAGAAGAATTTTACAGTTGCTCACGCACACACACAAACACACAAAATCAAGAAAATCACAATTAGAATGAATCAAGTCTGAATCAAGTCAATATAAACAATAGAACAACAACAACAATAATAATAATAATAAACAAAAAAACACTTGACTGAAAACTATAATTCCCACTAACACATAATCTCAAAGCAAAGAAAAACAAAAATTACTAGCAGCGTCATTCAACGCACATAACAAACCACTCTTGCAAATCAGATTAAATAAAACAAACAAAAAACACAAAAACGTAGTTACAGGACAACGGCGATTCCTCGCATTAAATATTAACAAAAAGGCAGAGAAAGATCTCGAACACCTTAGAAGGAAAACACAATAGTTAAACACCCACACCAATGCCCAATGTTCTCAACCCAATTAGAAAAAGACTTACCCGACGATAGAATCAAGTCAATCACTCAGAACAAACCACTTTAGTTTGTTGATTCGTTTTGATCCTGCAGCGCCACATTAACTGGTTTGCGTATGCCTGAAACAAGCTAAAATCATACCCATTTTCCCAATCACTGCCTAAACACACAGTACCCATAACTGCCTATGATAAAAGACTTACTCGATGATAGAATCAGTCAAACATTCCGAACCGTAACACTTTTGGATCGCTTGGTCTCGTTTTGATCCCGCAGCGTCGCATAAACTGGTTTACATATGCCTAAAACGACCTAAAACGTACTGCGTAATAGCTTACGCTAGGGGAAAAACTATTTTCCACGAGATATTGAAGCCAAAAATTATCCTTAATTTTATAATACTGTAAACGCGTTGCGGCAGCATGCAGACATGGGCGAGACGGCTCGCGCTCTCCACGTCACGCCCCGCCGAAACGGGCAGGGCTTTGGGCTATAAATATGGCCTCGGGAGGCTGGTCTAGCTGGTTTTTCATCACCGAAGTGAACCAGAGCGTGATGCATGCACGGCAAAATACGCAGTACTCGTTCCCTCTCTAGAGAGAACCGAGGTTACGTTAGTAACCGAGTACGTTCTCTTACGAGAGGTTCTCTCGTACTGCGTAATAGCTTACGCTAGAGGAACACAGTGTAAAACGCCATGCATGCTGAGATTCAACACTAAGGTCCCAAGGGCAGGTGCCTGGGGCTCATACAGTGCATAATCACATAGCATCATTCCTGTAAAATGTAGTACTCTACTAAGAGCAACTATATCAAGTGTTCCACACAGCCAGGGCGGAGTCGGCCTGGACTGATGAGTATTGGGGGACTTACACACTGCCCACCGAGCATATAGACAATCAGTGTCGATGCTCTAGCAGTTTCAGCATCCTGAGCCGATAGCATCGGGCAGAAAACACTGAGTTATTAAACCGCGAGCAGCCTGGCCTGCAGAGCGGGAACTTCTAGGTTGTAAAACCTAATAAATGTAGACGGGGAGGCCCAGCCTGCCGCCATACAGATATCTTGTAAGGCAATCCCACTAGACCAAGCCCACGACGAGGCCATGCCTCTCGTGGAGTGCGCTTTAACACCTAACGGGCACTGCAGGCACTTAGATGTATAAGCCAGCGCTATTGCATTAACGATCCACCTGGATAGACTCTGTTTTGACGCAGCTAGTCCCTTAGAACGTCCACTGAACAAAACAAAGATCTGCTCCGTTTGCCTAAAACGGATTAGCGAGACACGTAGGCTCTTAACGCTCTGACCGGGCAAAGGAAGCCCACGTCCCCTTCATCCTCAGACACCGGCAGGACCGACAGGGAATCACCTGTGCCCTAAACGGTGTGTTGAGGGATTTAGGAACATATCCGTGCCTTGGCTTAGTATGACTCTTGAGTCATTACCCAAATTCCATACACGTATCACTCACTGAGAGCGCCTGCAAGTCCCCCACGCGCTTCACTGAAGCGAGAGCCAGAAGAAACGCTGTCTTGACAGACAAGTGTTTTAAGTCTATTGACTGAATTGGCTCGAATGGGGCGCCTTTCATGGCTTCCAGAACCGTGGAAAGGTCCCAAACGGGTACTGAGGGAGGTCTGGGAGGATTCATTCTCTTAGCTCCTCTAAGGAAGCGAATGATCAGATCGTTCCTTCCCAATGACTGGCCAAGCGCTGGTTCAGCGAACGCTGCTATGGCCACCACGTAAACTGAGCGTGGATGGGGCTCTGCCCTTATCCAGTAGCTCTTGTAGAAAGGAAAGAACCTCCAACACACCACAGTCTGAGGGTGATATGTCACAAGCTGTACACCAGCTAGAGAACACAGACCATTTCGAGGAATAGAGCCGCCTAATAGACGGGGCTCTAGCCTGCATAATCGTGTAAACACTCCCGCTGGGAGGTTAACGGGTACCCATTGATGGTCCACGCATGTAGGGACCAAAGCTCCGGGCGAGGATGCCAAATCGAGCCGTTGGCCTGCGAGAGGAGATCTCTCCTTACTGGTATCGGCCATGGGGCGGTACTCGTCAGCTGCATCAGAACTGGGAACCAGGCTTGGTTCGTCCAGAACGGGGCCACAAGTAGCACTGAGCATCTGGTTTCCCTGATCCGCTCCGATACCTGGGGTAGGAGCATGACGGGGGAGACGCATAGAGCGGGCAGCGGGGCCAGGCGTGGGCCAGCGCATCCCTGCTCTTGGAGAAAAACTCCGGTCAGTGAGCGTTTTCTTGAGACGCAAACAGGTCTACCTTCGCTCTGCCAAATGTTTTCCACAGCAGTTGGACTGTCTGCGGATGTAAAGACCATTCTCCTGCTGGAACGTTGTTCCTGGACAGTCTGTCTGGTCCCACATTCAAGTGGCCTGGCACGTGCGCTGCTCTCAGCGAGCGCAGATTGTGCTGGCCCAGATCAGGAGGCGTTCCGTTAGCCTGAAAAAGGGCTTTGGATCTGATACCTCCTTGGTGATTTATATAAGACACCACCGACATGTCGTCCGAACGGACCAAGACGTGGTGCCCTTTATCTGGGGACAAAAAACGCCTCAGCGCGTTGTCGACTGCCATCATTTCCAGGCAATTTATGTGTAGAAGCTTTTCCCGTTCTGACCACTGGCCGAAGAACGGTCTGCCCTCGAGCAGCGCTCCCCATCCCGAGGTTGAGGCGTCTGTAGACACCACCTTCGCCTTCGAGGAAGTCCCCAAGTCCACATCTGACCGGTACAAGTCGGTTGCTTTCCAAGGTTTCAGAGCTGTGATGCATTTCTGATTGACCTTGAGACAAAGCAGACCGGAAGTCCATGCTCGGCGCGGTACTCGCGCTTTCAGCCAGAACTGTAGCGGGCGCATGCGAAGCAAACCCAGCTGAAGTACTGATGATGCTGAGGCCATGAGACCCAGCATCCTCGAATTTTCTGAGCGGGACAGACGCGCCGCAGGGGATGCAGATTCGCAGTTCGCAACCGCAGTTCGCTGCACGCTGAATATCCAGTGCGCGCTGCGGTGACAGCCGCGCTATCATAGACAGCGAGTCCAGTTCTGTGCTCAGAAAAAAATATTATCTGACTGGGGAACAGAGAACTCTTCCCCCAATTGACTCTGAGACCCAGATTCTCGAGGTGTTCGAGTAAAATGGTCCTGTGCTCTATGAGCTCCGAGTGTGATTGAGCTAGAATCAGCCAATCGTCCAAGTAGTTCAGAACTCGCATGCCCTGGAGTCTGAGGGGTGCGAGCGCTGTGTCCATGCACATCGTAAATGTACGGGGTGCTAGGGACAAGCCGAACGGTAGGACTGTGTACTGATATGCCTAGCCCTCGAAGGCGAATCTCAAATATCACCTGTGACGTGACGCTATCTGTATTTGAAAATACGCGTCCTTCAGGTCTATTGACATAAACCTTAAACATAAAGACCCCCGTCTTTTTTGGTACCAGGAAGTACCTGCTGTATAGCCCCCCTTCGCTCTGAGCTTGAGATAAAGGCTCTATGGCCCCTTTGCTCAACAGTTTCGGTATTTCGGCTCGAAGTAGGTGTGCTACTTCTGTTTTCACCGTAGTTTCGACCCGCGTCGCACCACGGCGAGGGTGTCGACAGAACTGTAGCGAATAGCCTCTCTTTATAATGTCTAGCACCCACTCCGAAACCCCGGGAGCACTGCCCATGCATCTGCATGAATGGCTAGGGGTTGAATGCGAAGCGCGCTCTGGTCGCTTGGCGACAGAAGAGCTTCGGTGTGCTGAAACATAAGCGTCGCGCTTATGACATTTGAGGCAAGGGGCGCGCTGATCACAGCGGGCAGACTGCCCGCGCTCGACTCCTCTGCGGCGGTCAACCGAGAGGGGGAGGGCTGGGCGAGTCCCGTAGGACTTGTCATGTCTGTGAGTGAATGAATGTGGGCGCGGGACAGCGGGCACATTTACTGCACTGAGGCATTGTCTGCCTGAGCAGAGTGAATGCATGCTGGTTTCGTTTTACAGAAACCATGAGACATGCAGAGCGTAGTGTTTGTGGGCACTGGGCAGTGGGCACCTTTACTACGTTTAATGCGCAATCGATCTGGGTCGATTTTATGTGCGCGAGCCCTGTGTGACGGGCTGTGCTTGCGTGTAGGAATGAGCACTGGGCAGTGGGCATTTTTTTTACACTATAACACCATTGGCCGTGGCCGGAACACCTGAAAATACACTCTATGGGATTTATCTGGGTAGCCGTAAAAACGGCGTTTGTGTGCAGGCAAGCGGGCTGTGTCGCCGACTTGTTTACTGCAGAATACACCGGAACAGTCGCATTTACTGGAACTGAACGAGCGAGAAGTTGCCATAGAAACAGTGTTTGGGTGCAGGCGAGCGGATTGTCCAACGTGCTCGTTGGCTGCAAAATACAGTCTGCAGTCGTCTTTCAAGGGAACTGACAGAACGAAAGCATTGACGGCATAATTTTCAATGTTGTAGACCCGGGAATCGAACACAGGTCTCTCGCGTGAAAGCCTAAGAATCTGCCACTGGGCCACAGG
This sequence comes from Leuciscus waleckii, assembly GCA_900092035.1. Taxonomy (NCBI): domain Eukaryota; kingdom Metazoa; phylum Chordata; class Actinopteri; order Cypriniformes; family Leuciscidae; genus Leuciscus; species Leuciscus waleckii. Next base: position 21,865 of record FLSR01000306.1, on the reverse strand, counting down.
GGAAGACACATAAGTATTCAGTTAGCGCGACTATATCATAGAGCGTCAACATGCTGGCGTTTGTTTGCAGGCGTGCGTGTATTACAACAGGCTCGTTTACTGCAATATTGACATTTCCAGTCGCCTGAACTTCAGAGGGGAATGAGAAATGTGTGAGAAATGGAGGTCGGTCCAGCCGCAGCGGGACTAAAACACTCTCTTTTCTCCTTTCGCCAGTGACGCACGGGAACCATAGAAACGGTGTTTGGGTGCAGGCGAGCGGGTTGTACAACGCGCTCGTTGGCTGCAAAATACACATCTGCAGTCGCCTTTAAGGGAACTGACAGAGCGAAAGCATTGACGGCATAATTTTATCTGCTGGCAGACCCGGGATCGAACACGGGTCTCTCATGCGAGAGCCTAAGATTACGCCACTGATCCACAGGGGGAACACATAGGATTGCGTTAGCACGAGTATAAGAAAGCGTCAACATGTTTGCTTTGGCGTTTGTTTGCAGGCGTGCGTGTATTATAACAGGCTTGTTTGCTGCAATATTGATATTTCCAGTCGCCTGAGCTTAAATGAAAAAAAAGTCTTTAGGCTTCTGTCTCAGTTACAGACATAAAATCAATGTTTTGGTCTTCAATAAGTTCATGGATAAGAGATGTCTTATTGTTGAGTGACCGAACATTAAAAAGAGTAAAACAGAGTGCAGAAGGCGTGAAATCTGACCTGGGCAACGGAGCAAGCACTTCATAGTCAACAGATCGCCCAGCATTTTTAGGCAGTCTTGGGTTTGTAGGCCAAAAAGAACGAATTTGTCCACCACATTCAGATTTAGCAGAGCTGATTCGGATATTCTGATGAGACCTACGATGAATGTATTTCGGTCAGCGTATGAGATCCGGATGATTATGCAGCGACAGCGGAGTTATGATTACAGGTCTAAGTTTGTACAGATCTGTCACCGAGTACCCAGTCGAGGAGTAGCGCTGATCACCACAGAAGAGAAAATTATCCATAGCAGCAGTTTGAAGAACCACATGATGAAATCTTGTAGAATTAGGGCAGGCAAACCCAACAGTGATGGAAGCCGAGCTGCAACCACCAATCTTACGCCACAAAGTCAGGAATAGTAGATATCAAACTGATACAGAGGTCCAAGGATACAATAATGAAGCAGTGCCCCAGCGTGGATCTGACCAGGTGTATGAGCCCGAGACACCAGTGGCCCCACTTCGATGGGGTATTTTCAACTCCCACCCTATCCCACCCGCTATCTGAATCCTCTTTATTACTCAAAGTTGAGAACTGGGAACTTTTTTTGCTCTATCCTGTGTGAACTGTGTCATGATTACCTTTGTCATCTCAAGTCTCATTTCATCACCACCATTACAGAGCTCAGCCAGTTCTCCAGTCCCATCTCTGCTGGATGCTTGCAGCCCTGCGCCGTCTCTGGGGAGTCCCTGCATTGATCCCTCACCAACGATGCTCATCGCCATGACATTGCCTAGGTCTCCTGCACCAGTGATGTCGCTCAACTCCCTCAACCCTCGGTCTGCGGATCCACTGGCTGTCTCCGTCCTTCGTTCCTTAGTTACCGTCAGCCTCATCACCATCTGGACTCCTCTCTCTCTCGACTCTGCCATGGTCTGTCAGCACTGGGGAGCTCTGGGTCTGTGCTTGCAGACCATCTCCACCGTCACTGCCAGGGGATCGTCATCCTGCCATCACCTGCCCTTCTCCAGCTCCTCGCCCGCCTCCAAAACCTCCTCCCTCATCTGTTTATGTTCTTCTTACGGCACGAGGCCACATCTACTCACAGGGGGCATTATGACACATTTTGTTAGGGCGCTTTCACACTGGCAGTTTAGTGCGGACCGGGGCACAGTTCGCATGAAAAATCGCTAATGTGAACGCTGTCATCGGACCCGGGTGGGCACTAGAGTACCGAACCCGAGACTACCTGGAGGAGGTGGTCTGAGCTCGGTTACTCCGAACCGTGGCGCGGTTCGCGTTAATGTGCAAGCAACACGGACTCGGGTGCGTGCTTGTTCAGGAAGTATAGTATCCCGCGCATGCGTATCACTGTCGCATCAGTGAAAAATCTTCCGCGAGCAGCAGAAACACGGCGTCCCCTGGATATGTGCTGAATTACACCATGTAATGAACATAAACGTAGTTGTCTCTCACTATGTTGAGCATAATAGCACCAAAAAAACTGACAAATTACAGCTATGCTCAGTCGAGTTGTATTATCCATGCATTTTCCGTGTGCGTTTGCGATGACGTAAGATCACTGCAAACGCACCTGGGTTCGATACAACTAATTGAGTGTGAAACCAGACCAACGCTGCGGGGGGCGCCGGGAACTAGCGCACTCGGGCTCGGACCGCAGCAAACGAACCCAGTGGAAAAACGCCCTTAGTCACATGTTTTCCTTTGTTTAGTTTTCCCACCACTCGTTTTTCACCATCATGAGTTAATTTGGTTCAGCTGTGTTCATTAATCATCCTCATTTGTGTTTGCTAAATAAGTTGGTACCTCACATCCATTCTCTGTCTGATCAATGTTGTAAATAGTGTGTTGCTGCCTGTTCTGCTGTACTGTATTTTTAAACCTTTGTGTTGAAAAGATACCTTCATCTTGGAGGTGATTGTTGCGTCAGCATCTGCGAACTCAAACATGTGTAAGTACCGATCTTTTATACAGCAAGTATAAGGACATGATTGGATAGATGTGAAGGTAATAAGTGACATAGTTATTAAGTCTTCCTGGCAGAACTTGTGCTGAAGCTTAATTTCTACCAGAAAGCCTCAGGAGAAAGAACATTTATTGACAGCCCAGCAAGCAATTATTTTTGCTTAATAAGTTCTTTGGCGTAGGCCCCGTCCGTAGTGCATAATCCGAGGGTAGCGGATCTGCATTTCCTGCCTGAAGATGAAGGCAGGGGCGCAGCCGACCCCCAAAAGTAGGTGGAGTATGGATACACCGCCTGCCCACACACAAAAATTGGTACGGAGAGTGTACCCACCGGTCGTGAATCCTTAAGTTCCTGAAAAATAGGAAAGGAAGTTACCATAAAATAGCATGATGAATGTTGGACGTGGATACAACATAGGCCTATAGCTTAATTAGGAGAGAAAGCTGCTTTAGTCTTAGTATAAACGTTGACTTTTAAGTACTATATGGAGCCCTTTTTTTTTTTTTTTTTTACTTTGCCAGTTCACTTCTAAGGACACATGGAGACAAGGCCTCATTGGACCACACAGACAGTGCCACATTGGGCATACATAGACAGCTTAAGAAACTGCTTAAGAAATAGAGTGAAGAAATTAGGTGTAAAGCGTAGATCGGAAAAGGAAATACCACGAGTAGGATGAAATGTATTCGTTTCTGAGGAGAATTCCCCTGGACACATAAAACCATAAAAAGCAGATAGAAACACTACTTCTAATAGAATATTAATATACGTGGAAAAGAGGTCGTTAAATTGGGATTAAAATATTTTGCGTAGAATAATGCGGCAAGGAGTCTGCGGACGGAAGAATTTTTTTTGCGATTTTCAAAATTAAAGAAGAGGAAGGAGCAAACAGTCAAAATTAAAATGGGAAAAACGGGAATTTGGAAGGAGAAGCAAAACATTATAAAAGCTGACCATGCGGACGTGTAAGCTTTAAATGTGGTCTTTAGAAATGTAATGTCTAGCCGACATGAGCAGATCGTTTAATTTAACATTATGGCTGCAAGGGGAGGGCAGGGTGTTGGATCCGGGTTGGCTGAGGGGCAAAGCCGTCTGGAATCGAAATCAAGAGAGCGCATCAGCAATAACATTGCAGTGGCCGGGAATATGTTCAGCCTTGATAATGAAGTTAAAAATGACAGATTGTGTTGTAGTGCCAATGTTGAGGTGCAATCGAGGAAATGACTTCTCAAAGATCTCAGATGCCAGAAAGATTAGACTTTATTTCACAAGCAAAGTCTGAACGCCCTTCTGCAGAAAGACGCTCCCAAGCAATGATCAGCTCTAACGTATATACCTTCTCCTTCCTCCAAAGATGGTAATACATGATGGTAATACATTCTATAGGTATTTTGAGAAATAGTTTTGTACCATGTGACATTACTGAAATAGAATTCTCTGCTGCAACAACACAACTCTCAGGCTTCCAAAGTCAATCCAAAGTCACTCAAAGGACACACAGAAAGGAGATAATAGTGTACAAAAATACAGTTAAATTACTTATTTTCTAAATAATAAAATCTTCAACATTCCCCTCTCTGGGGCTTACTCAAGCCCCACAATCATTTCCCTTTTCCAGAGTGTAGTTTCGCAGGATTGCGAGGCCCCCTATTGGCGCGAGGCCCTGTGCGGTTGCACAGTTCGCACAGTCTATGCGACGGCTCTGATCTTTCTCCATACATTTTCTTTCTTTCAGTTGTTTTCTTTCTTTTCCTTTAAATGGAGAAAGTAAAAGACTCGAATCCTCCCTAATCAAACATCAAACATTGTTATAAGCGAGAGCGTGTATTTTGTTCAGCCTTGCCTGTGGTTGTCACAGTTATGTAGAACACATCAAACATAAAATCATGCATTATACTATCCAAAGTTTTTCTTGAGGTGTAGACTTTCTCTTCGACCCAGACACTTTGCGCATCGTAGAGGGTCACCCTTTTTGGGCCAGAGGTTAGGCTAGCACATACACCCAGGGTCTGGCTCATCAATCATCTTCTTCGTCCTCATTTGAGGTACTTGAGTCATTGTCCAATGCTTGTAAGATCCAGTTTGTTTTTTCAGGGCAATCCTGACACTTTAGCACCTCCATTTGTTTAACCGTGGTTTTAACTACAAGCGATCGTAATATTGGAAGTACACAACAGAATAATAATCCTCCTATTAATATTGCAACTCCTAAGAATATTCCTAATTTTGCAAACCATGCTCTTATTGTACCAAAGTTTAAATCAAACCAGTCCCACATTTGGTTATCTCTTCCTGCATTTGCTTTAACTTCTGCTCTTAATCCTTTTATCTTACGCATAGCTTCAGTAAATTTTCCTTCTGGAGCAGTATTATTTGGTATAAAAGTACAGCACTGATCTCCAAACATAACGCATACTCCTCCTTTGTCTGCCAATAACCAATTAAGGGCTTGTCTATTTTGCCATGTCATTTTACTTGTTTCACGTAGTTGTTCTCCTAATGCAATAATGCATCATCGGTGTAATTAATAAATCTCTGCTGATTATAGTAAATATAATTGATCCATTCAACATTTTTGTTTTGCGTGATCCATATAAATATTGATTCAAACCCTGATTTAACTTCATCTCTAGCTTTAAATTCATTAGCGTACCTCTAGGTTGACCTATTGCATCTAAATTTACATTAGGATCTGGTTGATAAGCTCTCTTACTTCTGTTCTTGTCTTCCTTTACATTTTGTTCTGGTTCCCACTGTGCAATAGTAATTTCTTGAATTAATCTTACCCTAGCACATATTCCTTTCCATTTTAACGGCAAAGATGCTAGAAGCCGTCCTTTTCCACAAGCCCAAAAGAAATCTGCTACTACTAATGTTTGATCTTCATATAGCTCTATTGATGGTAATGCTATAGTTTGGTTTTTACATTCTTGCTCTGGATTTATCTTTTTCCCTTTTCTTGTTCCTAATGCTTGAAGTTCTGGAGCTCTTACAGGTATATTTGAATGCCAAGCATTTGCTTTGTCTAGGTTCCATATCGTATCACACTTTCCATCAAATTCTCCTAAATTATGACTTCCTGTAGATTTATTAAAGCACTCATATTCTTGAGTGTAGTCTATACTGTACCATTTTGGGATTTCTACTTTTCCTTTTTCTATTTTAATATTTGAATTTACATCCCAATATTGACACCAGGTTCCCCAATGTGGTCTATTAAATTGTTCATGCAATTCAGAATTTCCTGAAAAAGCTAAACATTCAGCTGAGCAGTAAGGTCTAAAATAGTCATTTGTATGACAAAAGTGACTATTGAACACAGCACATTTTACGTAGTCATGTGGATTTGGAACTACTATTACCTTATTCAAGGGGGATTTAGAGCACATTAAGCAATTGCTCATGCCTATTTCTCTTGCTGTAAACGTTGCCCATTTATACCAATCATTATTCTGCGCTGTTTCCCATAAAATATCTCCTTCATTACCTCCCTCAATGTTTTCATCGTCAATATTTCTACGTTGTTTTGATAGCTTTTGCTCTTCTATCACTTCTTGTTCTGTTGAGGTTATTGTTGAATTGTCACTAGTTATTGAGGGCTGAGAAGTCAATTGTAGGGAAGTCTGGGTGGTGTTGTCTATAATTTGAACTTGAAAGGAGGTTTGGGTGCTGATGCTTAAAGCTTGAACTTGCAGTATCAGATACAGTAAGCATGTGAGGATCATTATCAGACGCATTATCGGACTCATTTCTTTCAGTCTGATGATTTTCTCTACCTTGCTCACCAACTTGTTGTTCTGAGCTTTCAATATTCTGCACGCTTTTGTCCTGTCTCTCCGTTCCACGTGTATTTTCTTCTCTTTCCTGTCTTTGTTTTGGAACTCTTGTGCAGTGGTTCAGATGATACCAGGTGGTCTTTCCTTCCACCTGGACTGCTGTCGGAGTAGCTGTCACTACTTTGTAGGGACCCTCTCTCCTGGGCTCGTTCCACTTTCTCCTGAACACCCTCAGATACACTAGATCACCTGGAACTACCGGACAAGGTGTCTCTGTCTCCTCACTGGGCTGCTTTCTCGATTCCTGTAAATATATAGCTTTATGTATTGCAGTTAGTTTTTTCATATAGGATCTTAATTCCAGTTGCAATTGTTCCAACGGCGGTCCTTTGTAGGGACCTCTGAAATACGGCACAGGAATGGGTCGACCCGTAAGCATCTCATGCGGCGTTAGATGAGTGATTCTATTAGTTTGCATGCGGTAGCTCATTAGTGCAATTGGTAAAGCATCAACCCAATTAAGTTTAGTACTTTCACATATTTTATTGAGTTTGGTCTTGAGGGTACCATTAATTTTCTCAACTATCCCTTGCGACTGCGGATGATAAATACAGCCTAATCTTTGTTTTATTCTTAATTGCTGCAAAACTTGTTTTACAGTCTTTATATTGCAGCAAATGCTGTCTATCACAAGGTCTTCCAAATCAGCTTTAAGAACTTGATTAAAAATATGTGGAGAGTGTTTATATCCCTGAGGCATTCTCGTGTAAGTATATTTTTTGCATTCGAGGATAAGTATATTTTTTTCGGCATATAAAAATGCGAATAAATATCTACTGTTTTCATCCACGGGAATACTAAAGAAGGCATTACATAAATCAATTACTGTGAAATATTTTGCATCAGGAGGTACATTTGTTAACAGCGTATGTGGGTTTGGAACATCAGTTGGCCAATCTTCTGTTATTTCATCAATTGCTCGTAAATCATGTACAAGACGCCATTTTGATTTGTTTGCTTTAATTACAGGCAAAATTGGAGTGTTACAGTAACTATTTGTTTCTACTAGCACTCCTGCTTTTACCAAACCTTCAATTGTATCTTTAATGCCTGCTTCTGCTTCGGGCCTCAAAGGGTACTGTGATTTACGTGGCAAGCGTACACCTGGTTTGAGTTGTATTGTTATTGGGCTAGCTGACTTTACCAATCCCACATCGGTGTCATGTTGAGACCATAACTCAGTTGGTACTTGTTGCTCAACTTCCTTAAATAGTTCCTCATCAATAGTCTCCATCAATTTGTTGGTTGTTATCATTTGTTTTTGTATTTCTTGATTAATGACAATCTCCTGAGGAGACCCCATTAATTTTGTTGTATACAAAATTTTAATGAAATTCTTGTCAACCGAATGAAAAATTGACGGATTTATTGTTGGCTCCCACTGGCATTGTTCTGCTTTTTTCATCATTGGCCCTAAATCTTTTGTTTCCCAATTTTTTCCTGCATACAAGGACACATGTGGTACAGAGTTTGGTACATTAAACCAATTTTTTATAAATTCATTTTCTGTTATACTCATTGCTGCTCCCTGTTTACCAATTATAATGTATTTTACGTTTAGTTCAATCTTTTGGTTTTCAGTTTTCTCTTGCCATGCTTTTTCTATCTTTTCGTCTCTTTCGGGGTATACATCATAGTACATGAAATTCTGACTTTGGAAACTGTGCTTCAAAAATCTGTGCTTCAATGAACTTCCCCCATGTATTAATTATTTGTCTCACTTCATTTTCTATTTGTCATATCCAGTATACATTTGCTTTTGGTTCAGAGATCATCATTTGAGTTCTTATTCCCTGTAGGTCTATATACACTCCTTCTGGAGAACACCAAATTTGTAATCCTAATTTACATAATGCATCTCTTCCTAACAAATTAACAGGAGTCTGATTTGATACGAGGACAGGTAGTGTCACACTTTTATTTTTAGTTTGTAGGCAAACTGGAGCAGTCATAGGAATAAGCTGCGTTTGTCCCGAGAATCCTATTGTCTTTGCAAATTTTCCAGACAAGGGGAGATGTGAGGCATAATTTGAATTTACACATGTAAAAACAGCTCCTGTATCTACTAGCATGGGTGTAGTTTTACCTTCTATTTTAATTTTTAACATTGGTTCTTGATCAGCATTAGTTGTCAAAATTGGTAGCTGATTATCCCCTCTAGGATTCTCTGGCCTCCCCTAATATCCCTGATTTGGACCTCCCCAAGGGTTTACTGGGCCTTGACTCGGACCCCGAAATGGGCGCTGCCATCTCCCCCCCCTTCCACTCCTCAGTGGCTGTGGCCATGGATTGATGAGACAATTGTCTCTATTATGTCCTGGATTTCCACATCCCCAGCATATTTGGATATTATCAGGCTTGCCTTTTCCTCTTTGTCCCCCTTGTGGTGGATATCTTTTCCATCCCATGTCCACCTTTCCTCATCAAATGATAACTCCTGTTCACTTCCTATATTTAAACTGTCCAATAGTCTACTTCTGCTTTTGACTAATTTATCTGTATCGTCTATTAATTGTTCTGTTTCTTTAATTCTTTTATCTATTTCATCCTCAATTATTTGTGCTGCCGCATCAATCTCCTCCTCTTCCTTTTCTATTTGCTTTCCCTCATATTGTGTTTTTATTTTTTCTAATGCTGTCCGTGCCTGTTTATAGCAATCTAAGGGCAAGCTTTGCTTAGATGTTTTATTTTGAGTCATTTTTTGTCTTACATATTGTTTTGTTCCTTTTTCTTTTTCTAATTCCACTTGTCCCTCCATTTTCATTTCTCCTAATACTTCTACTATTCCCTTAAGTATTGGAAATTGACCTTCTGGTATTACTTTTGAAGGTGGTTTGGCAAAGTTTCCTCTTTTTCTTTGTTTCTTTGTCTGTCTCTTTTATTATTTTCCTAGCTTGCTTTATGCTTTTCAATAAATCTTCTCCCTCTTGTTTGAACAATGCCAGCACTGCCTGTTTTTTTTCTCGTTTAGCTTCTCTATTTTTTCTTTTTAGGCTTTTATTCTTTATCTTATGATTTTTTATCAAAGTTTCCATTTCTTCACATAATGTTACGTCAAATGTTCCTTCTTTTGGCCATTTTGTCATCATATGTTGAGTTCTCTTTTGGCATTTAATTGACATTTTATCAATTAATTCGTTACACAAAGGGTATTTTAACCCCAGCATTTCCACTGGAGAGGCCATAATTCTTCTCTAGTCAAATTATTTTAAGAAGCAAATTCCAAGTTCCAAATATTTTTTCCTCTCAACGGGAACTCAATATACTGTTTAATTTAATTTTCCTCTATCCTTTTCTTTAACTTGTATTTGAATGTTTACTCATATACAAATGTTTCTCTATTTATTTAATTCTTATTCAAATATCATCAATCATTGACAACCACCACCTTTTTATTTAGATTATAGTATTTATCTATTATCATCTATTACACTTTGCATAAACAGAATAACTAATTATTTAACACCACTGAATTGGATATCTTATATACTTTATTATATTAATCTATTTTTGCAAAGATAATTTTCTAACTTAATTTCTCTCACATTCACAGTCCTTCAGCATTCATTCATTCACAAAAGTCCTTCATTGATTGGGGACAATTTTTATTCTTTCATTCTTGTTCCTCAGGGCTTATTGCTGTTCATCCCCGGGACTCATACACTCATTCCTTTATCTCTCCTCGAGTGAACAGTTCCCCCTCACCACCAGACCACAGTCTGTGAGGTCAGCAAGGGGTCATGCTCCACAAGAGACAGAGCTTATTTTTAACCACGAGCATCCAGAGCCCACTCACACACAAATATTTACTCCACTCCCTGTCAGCCTTACTTAAAACAGTGAAAAACAATACACTTTTAAAACCCTATTTATATACCTTATTCATATACCTCTTCACTCCCTCAACAGAAAAGAGTCATATATGATCTTAATTCCCCTGAGCAAACTCTTATTAGAGTAATAAGATACCCGGAAATTGACTTAATCTGCAATCATGCTCATTTGTATCCTTCAAGGCCCTCTTACAAATGTCTGCAGATCAACCATCTATATAAGCTAAATTACACCTGTATCAATCAATGCCCACTTACAGGTATAAAACATCAATAACTGATATTCTTATATCAGTACGCTTGTCATCCATCAAGGCCCACTTGACAAGTACGTATAACTATCCTATTCCATAAACCTCTGTGATTCACTTCATCAACACAACAGAGTGAAATAAGACCTAACTTCTTCTGTGTTCATGCTGTTCTTGTATCCTCAAGGCCCACTTACAAGAACCCACAGATCAATAATTGATATCCTTATCAATAAATTCAAACCCTATGTGTGCATGCTTTTTGCTCATCATCCTTCAAGGCCCTCTTGATGAACAAAAACACAGATCCTTACGTACGTACGTCAAAACTCTTAGCGCTAAATAAGCAGTACCAGTACTCCAAATAATTCACACAGAATTACTCCAAGCACTGGCAAAGTCTATTGGAGCTCCCTGCGCTTTTACCATATACCATATCATTTGATATCCTCAAGGCCTTCTTATTAGAAATCACACTTCATGCATAATTTCTGGAGTCTGAGTTTTTCATTCAAAAAATGTTCTTTTTTAGTTCGTTCACTTTAAAGAAGCTTTTTTAAGTGCCTCACCGTAACGGACAAATGTCTGGGCGAACCACACAAACTTAAGCAAAAACTGCTTACCTTGGCCAAGAATATAGAGTTTGTGCCGCTCGTCCCAACACAGCCCGCCGCAGTTCGTCACCAGCTCCTAATTTCGTCCCATCTGGGGTGCCAAAAATGCTGTAGTGCCAATGTTGGGGTGCAATCGAGGAAATGACTTCTCAAAGATCTCAGATGCCAGAAAGATTAGACTTTATTTCAAAGCAAAGCTGAACGCCCTTCTGCAGAAAGACGCTCCCAAGCAATGATCAGCTCTAACGTATATACCTTCTCCTTCCTCCAAAGATGGTAATACATGATGGTAATACATTCTATAGGTATTTTGAGAAATAGTTTTGTACCATGTGACATTACTGAAATAGAATTCTCTGCTGCAACAGCACAACTCTCAGGCTTCCAAAGTCAATCCAAAGTCACTCAAAGGACACACAGAAAGGAGATAATAGTGTACAAAAATACAGTTAAATTACTTATTTTCTAAATAATAAAAATACAGTTAAATTACTTATTTTCTAAATAATAAAATCTTCAACACCTTTTACCCAAGTGTTTCATACAAAACTTACAGTAAAGCAATCTTGTGTTTTAAAGAATAAACTTAACTAGCCTATGTGCACATTTAAGTAGCACAAACAACTATAAAGTGTGTTCTATGAGCACAATGTGTTAACCACAACTACAAATTTGAAAATCCAAACAGAATCATTGCAAACATGAACCTATGCATCACATCATCCTGTTTTTCTCAACCTTGCTTTTCATAAACAAATGCATTGACTTTTCTTTTCGTTTATCCAATTACATGTTTTCCGATCGTTTACAAACATAGAATTTTCTTTCTGTTTGCTCATTCTCATCACGTGTTGCTAGTGTTTAAACAAAGCCAATACAACAATGGCTGATTCTGTCTCATCACTTCTAAAAAGGCAAAAATAATTGACTTACCACAACGCCTGAAGAAAGAGATGTTCAAACCTCCTTGATTTTTAAATCCAAATACTTTGCTGGAAAGGACGTTGCTCGCCTGTGTTGCGAGATCACGTCGCCGAGGTCACCACTTGTAAGCTCGCGCTCAATCGGCCCAAAACTGGCATCCGACCAGTGCGGAAGGTCTTTACGTGTTACTGTCCTTTTCTCGAGGCAAAGTATTTTTTGATTAAATGCAATACACTTGAATATGTATTCTCTCGTTATTTCATCTGACTCCATAAATGAAAAGGTTTTAATGATTCTGTGCATCATTAAATGTGAGCGAATGTTTGACTATTCCTTTTAACTCTTTAATGAAAATAATGTCAAAGTCAGTTAGAATAATCAAATGTAACAATTTATTATGTCAGGTAAATGTATCATGCCAATTTCATAATCAATTAAAAGAAAATCGATAGAAAACATCAAATGCTCTGGAATAAAGAGAAAAGATGCAACCCAACATTAAGACATACATGACTCACTCTCAGCCTCATGGGCTAATCTGAGGTACAGAAAAGGGCCCTGAACCCTTTGCTACATTTCATTATATAGTCAGGACCTTTTTCACTTGGAAACATGTACTAACAAAAGAAATTTGCATTCAGAGGTTGCACCTTTTGGGTGTGTGTGACCATTTGTCAGGAGATCACCTTCCATTGTATGTCAGTTATCTTTAAACTTTTAAAAACCTTATTACCTTGTGTTTTACTTATTTGGAAATGAGACATTTGTACCAGTCACACTTTGACATTTTAAATGATACCAAACATGAAAAATACTTTGTGATAATCATTCACATTAAACTATACATTTTCTTGGGTGTTTTACATGTGGTCTCAGCATGAGAGAGGGGGAGTGGGGAAGAGGGGGAGAGATGTAGATTAGGATGTTTCGGAGGTGAGACTTTGCCTCACAAATGGTGAGTTTAAATGCTAATTTCCAGAGAGGTCCTTTGTCCTCTCAGGGTCTGGATGCTCTTCAATCAGACTGTCCGGCATTTCCTAATTTCTCAATTCTTACTGGAGCTAATACCCTTTTCAATGTTCTCGTTTATAAAGCAGTCTGGTGAGAAATGATTAGTGCAAACATGAAAGCATTGACGTTGATCGTGGGGAATATTCCCTTTGAAAACAAAACTCAGCCACTGCGTCTTCAGCGGTTCGGATTTAGGAACATCAAAATGACTGCTGTGTTCCTTATTGCACCCAAGAACAGAACACCACAATCGCTTAGACCCCATTCTGCTCCAGCGTATCAACAATGGCGGACCATGATGACAGCTCGCTCAGGGCGGGTCTGTGTTGAAACGCTGCTGTCAATAAACAATCGTGGGAGGGGCGTCTGACCGTGTGATGTCACACGGTCAGACGGCTCGATTTGAGACAGGGGGAAATATATAAGGAGATTTTAAAAAAAAACACTGAATGGATTTTTATCATTATATGATGGTTGTGTACAGGCACTGCCAACACACATTTCAGTACAACCAACTTGTAAAAGTGCATGTACTATTATATGACCCCTTTAAAGACCCAAGGACCAGATATGATGAATGAAGACCAGGAGTCAAGAGATGCAATCAATTGTGCAGTTTCATGAGCAGAAGTCAGCTTCAACACTCAGCAAGGAGTTCGCAGGCCACTCTGCCGTACATTCACAAAACCACAGCAATTATTCTGTATGAAAAGATAGAGATGTCAGTCTTTCTCATGGCAACTCGTTATCTGCTAATGTGAACATGCCTACAGAGAGCGCACCCTATTGAAACGCGGGTCTCAGGTTCAAGGAAGTTCTGGAAAGCTTCAGAATGGCGAGCATTTCTCCTATTCTATGCTCTCCCTGTACTGAAAGGCATACTTCCAGACAGATTTTGGAATCATTTGTTTCTATTGGTGTTTGGCATATCTACATTACTCCAGGATAAGATCAAGACTAGAAGCATCTTGCTGTCAGAACTGGCTCTTAAAAAATTTGTCATTGAATTTCAAAGAATATATGGGAAAGACCACATGACTTTCAACATACAGTTGCTCACACATGTCGCACAGTGTGAAACAGTGGGGACCATTATGTGCTACGTTAGCCTTTCCATTTGAATCCAATATGGGCACTCTATTGAAGTATTTTAATAGAACACAGAATGTCCCTCACAAATAGCTAGACAATTTATGTTGTGGAGAGAATTTCCAGGAAAGGCCAAACATACGACTGCAAAGGTATAAATGATAGTGCAAAATATTAAATGATAGTGTTAAGTTTTTGACATCCCCCATTCCAGGAAAACATCACAACTTCATATAGGCTTGCGATTTTTAAGGAGGAGCGGAAGCAGAAAGGAGGAGCGACGACAGTGGAGATCGAGAGAGGACAGGCCTGGATTTTATTTGATGTTTATGTTTCATTTGATGTGACAGCAGTCGTCCGTGAGGGGCTGCTGTCTTATACTTTCGTTTTGTATTCGTTTCATTTTCGGCATTAAAATGTGTTTGAATGTTCGCCAGTTCCCGCCTCCTTCTTCCCACATTTAACCTTGTTACAATGGTACATTCTGTTTAATTAATGACGTATTCATTTTTAAACAAATGTGTGCGCATAAAAGCCCTGCATATTGTGCATGTATCAAACATTGCTGTAATTTAGTTGAGGTACTTGTTAAATCTAGCAGGCCTTTATGTAAAGATTGTCAAATAAATGTACAGAGCACTTTTGTGCATGAGGTTAGGAAGAATGTAACCATCAGTGCCATTTGGCCTGATATGATGAGAATGAAATGTGTTGTTTTTGAAACAGTTGACAATTTATACATTGCACCTTTGCCAAATCAATATGAAAGGGACCAAAAAAGTCATTAACTACTCAAGTGTTGTATTGCCAATGATTTATGTTACATAAAAAGACTTGCTTCTTTTCCTATTTGGCTTGATATTTTGTAATGAGATGTAAAGTTGTATCTGCTTGTATAGCTTATTATAGAAGCCAGTATGAATCAATTCTGTTACAATAGTCTTACACCTTGGAAGAATTGCCAATAAAATCAGTAAAAATGTATCTTTTTCTGTGTGGGTTATTATTGCTGTGTACAAGATCAGGTTCAGTTCCATGCTTATTTTAATTACTCTATAAGCTATTCCACCCGAAAGTTTGTTAGTTTATAAATGTTAGTTTATAAGACTAAAAAAAAAAAGCAAAATAGTAAACACAATTACAAGCCAAGAATACTTAGAATACTTAATTATACTTTTAAGTATATCTCGATCAACAAGTATAGGCCACATATATTTTTGTCAGTATGAGTCAAGTATACTTAAGTGCAAGTATATTTCTGAAAAGTACATAAAATATATTCTGCGAAGTACATAAAAAGTAGATTGAAAATATACTTATTTTTAGTTTAAAAGAAGTGTACTAATAGCACACTTGAATAAACTTTTTCGTAAAGGTCTTCGGATGACCACTCAGTCACGTCAAGTCACCATTTATGTAGCGCTTTTAACAATATAGATAGTTTCAAAGCAGCTTTACAGGAATAATAGGAAATTAAAGTAACAGAGATTGGCCGGAAGCTAGTTATTTTACTTTATGAAGTTTTACATATGAATATTTTTCTTACACTAACTCATCGTTTTGCTTCAGAAGGACTTTACTAACCCCCCAGAGCCGTGTGGAGTTCATTCATGAGCTTTAAGAAACATGCTAAGCTCACATAGGCCTACTTGTTTCTTTGAAAAACAATATTACAGTCAGTTATTCTCCTTTGAAAATGTGCCTTCTGTATCGGAATGTCTGTCTTTGTTTTGGTCTGTGTGATCCCGCCCACAGCCAGTTGGCGGAAAACACCACGTATTTCAGTCATGGAAGCCGGCAATTGAAAGGGTTCAGAGACTGAACTTTCTACCCACCCTAAAAAGCCTCTGCATCCATCTTAAAAGCAGGATGATCAAAAGTATAATAAAAGCTGTATAAATATTAGAGATGCACTTGAGAGATGGAGACAGCTTAAAACTCAGAAAGGTTTCAAAACAAATGCTGAATTGGCAATTTTTTTTCTTGATAGGTGTATAATTAGCTATAGTTAGTTAGCTAATGTATCCATATTACTAGTAGGATTTGATAATTCAACATTCAGACAGTAACCTATTCGTGTTTACACTCTGTTTTTCGTGGCACCTGGTTATCAAGGCAGCATGTATTCGAGACAGAGAGCGGCTGACTAGTGTGGAGGTGCAGGCGGGCCACAGCTGTTTATCACGCTGTTTTATAACAACCATGACTGAAAAATATGACAAAAAAAACAGTCTCATAAGAAAATTAACATTTAGATTGCAAAGTAAGATAGAAATTAGAGTATTTTACACCTCACATGGAATAATACTTTATTTCATCACAGTTACTTTGCTCAAATAAGACCGCCTCAATGACATATGCAGACGACAAATGCAACCTCAGGAGGACGCCTCCGAAATGAAATGCAGATTCAGAGTTATAAAAATCCACATGCTGATTTATAATTTACAAATTACAAATTGTTAGCTACAGTAACAGGACAGTTAGGGTGGGGCTGGGGAGGATTTATAGGCAATGTGTTTCTCTGTACTGTTGGCTCCTGCACCGAGAGGATTTTTTTGTATATCTACTTGTCGAATAAAAGTTATACTTCATTTACTTTTAAAATACATTAAAAAAAAATATATATATTATGTAACTGACCCCTGAATAATGAGCAGCAGCTATTGCATCAGTGCATTAACTGTGTGTTTAGATGTGTTGCTTTCACACCTTTAATGAATAGATCATCTCTGCATTCAGCACAGGTGTTAACAGAACCCTCAGGTGCACGTTTACTCAACAGCAAACCATGATGGCTATAATTGGTCTTCAGAGTTTACTGTAGCTGTATTGAATAACCTCAGATGACTTATTATCAGGAGTAAATGAGAAAATTGCCATTGCATGTTTGACAAATCAACAGCTTCAAAGAAACTGGTAGCCAGGCAACAGACAAGTAACCAATCCTGAGTGGCGACTTCACTGCATGCATTCTACCAGCACTGCTTCCTACTGTTTCCTTCCTTTCCTGCTGTGTAAAAACGTGCCACCCAATGGTCAAATTTGACACAATGAACCTTTTCTAAATCCTGTTGACACAATATGGCAGAAAAACGATATATTGTTACAACCCTGCAACAAAAAAGGAAGACAACATGCAACAATTCTAAATGAAACATTTATTTTAATAATGTATGCGCATGAGCTCAGGCGTAATGAAACATTTATTTAATGACATATGCGCATGAGCTGAAACGTAAAAAAGAAAGATTTATTCGTTGCAATAGGAGAGGAAGAATTGTCTAAACTCGTTAATATCTTAATCAACAACATGTATGTTAGACCCTATACCGACTAAGCTACTGTAAGAGATGCTTCCAGAGGTCATAGATCCTCTCCTTAATATCATTAATTCATCTTTGTCACTAGGATATGTAAATGAAAACGTTTAAGCTGGCTGTTATTAAAGGTGTGATCAGTAGTTTTTGAAATATGCTGTTGGCCAATATTGATATTTGAAATCAACACAAACAAACACACCCCTTCTTCATTGCTCCGCCTCCAAAACTTACACTCCAATCCTAACAGCCCTGCTCCAAGTCGGTCTCGGACCCCGATCCCCCTGCAAACGAGTCGAGTGCACTAACAATAACGCTAAATACCGCATTCACAAGCAGTTGTCAGCACGACTATCACTAACTGGCCTCCGTTACACACGCAATCCAAGAGTGGATGTCTGTTCATACAGAAGCTCAACAGAATAATGCTTCACGATAAATAAATCGCAGATGATGAACGAATGATAAGGAAGCAAAAAAAAAAAAGTACAGTACACAATAGTAATTACAAACAAGAGTTGGTTGTTAGTTGCCAACAGCACAGCATCTCCAGACATACAATGATCCTCAAACCCAGTGTTACTCACATGTGGACCCGAATCAAAGCAACATCCGCATCAGTTTTCAGGCCTTCCCACTTTTCTCTCTCCAGTGCTGGAAAGCTCTTCTAATATCAACACGGGTCCTAAAGCTCTTGCCCAGACATAAGCCTTTACTTTCCAGTGATTTTGTCTGAGCTTTTCTCTTTTGTATTGTGTCTCATCTCTATTTCTGCAGTCTTTCTTCAGTTCAAATCTCCCTCTTGCTCGTTCTCTCTCCTCTGCCATCATACGCCCACTAATGCTGATTGGCTGACATGTTTGTTGTTGTGTCGGACCGACTAACATCTGAAGGCTGTGGATTTTGCAATCCACTGCTGCTTCAATTTATATGTAATGAATGAGTGATTATAATTAAGGTATTAATCAATATGTTCTAAATATCACATGAGTTGAATGCTCTCTAGGCTTGTGAGATTTAACTTTGTTATAGAAGTTACCAGTGTGATTACTGAAATGTTCTTTTCATGTATTCTATGTCAATGCATATATCTGTGTTTCTAGGTTACTCTGACGACTGTAAGTCACAGGGGTCATTGAAGTCTATAGTTTAAGGGACCATTTCTCAGTTAAAGCCTTACTTTTCATTTAGACTAAAGAGTTATATCCTTGAGAAAGAATGTATTATCTTGACGTTTTGAGACAAATCTCCTGTTTATAGTTAGAGCCTGGCCAAATCCAACCTTGGAGAAGCTGCGATTCCCTAGAATTTTTTTATGTGTGTGCGTTGTATGTTCTGCAGGTCCTGTAATATCTATGGAACACTTTGGCATTCAACAGCAGACCCGAAGACGCCTTTCGACGACCTCCGAGGTCAATGCAGACCTAAATCTAGGAACATGTGACAACTATCGTGACTTATGGTGACAAGTTCTCTTATCTATCCTGTGTGGAAAATTGTTTAGATTGTAGGGGCTCTTAGCCAATCAGAATTAGCCACCTGTAAGCAATGACGTAGCTTAGATCTTGGAAATGTTAAAACTGGTGTGATCTTTGTAACTGTAAGCGGGCGGCCTACGAACTCCTGTGTGAGTCTTGAAGCTGACTTCTGCTGATGGAACCACAAACTATTTTTCAGTAAATTTTTCTTCAATTTTTTTTATAATCCTGACTCCTGTCTTCTTTCATCATATCTGGTCCTGGGTCTCTGACGGGGCAATTTTATCCCCCCTTTCACATCCAAACAGCATATTTCAAAAACTACTGAACCCACCTTTAAACCTCTTATTAAAAAAACATTACGTCTCGGTTACTAATGTAACCCTCGTTCCCTGAAGGAGGGAACGGGAGACGTAACGTCAACGTGACGACGTAATTGGGATCACTTCAGGGAGCCCTATCAACTTAGAGTGTCTACAGAACGAGCCAATGAACGTTGGCGTGCGTGAATCGCGTCACGCGCCCCGCCCCGCAGCGCGGGTAAACAGGAAGCGGGCGCACGCACACATTATTTTTCGCTGAGGAGCCGAGATTGTGACGGCCATCCAGCGATGGTCAGCAACGGTGGTGATGGGACGTTATGTCTCCCGTTCCCTCCTTCAGGGAACTAGGGTTACATTAGTAACCGAGACGTTCCCGTTCAGTCGCTCACGTTCGACGTAACATCGAAGTGATGACGTAATTGGGATCCCTTGGAAAATGCCACGGTTGCTGCCACATCCAGCGCCCTACGCAAGGCTCTCAGACCCCCAATTGGCTGGGGCGGAAGACCTGCGTAGAGGGAGTTCAACGGCTGTTCCATTATACCCCACACAGTGAAACTCTTGGATAACACTGGGAAAGCGTGCCTTTCCAGGGGAAAGGACGCTGCGGAGCCACATCCTGCCAGAAGGGAGGTAACATGTGGAGAATACACATATGGACTGGCCGAAGGGGCAGTGCAACATATGGAATGTCACTGGGGTGGCTCCAGCCCGAAGGGGGAGGCTACACCAGACAGTGACGGCAGAGCAGACTCGGCCAAGGGAAAGACACGGGCTCACCGCAGGGAGCTGGTCGTGAAAGAATACGCATATGGGATCGCCGCAGGGATCACACATATGGAACCCAGCCTAGCACAAGTTACACAAGCATACGAGCACTAGGCCTGGCGTCAGGGGGTAGGGGTTGTCGCGAGAAGCACTAGTTCCGGGAATCTGGTCCGGTTGGGCCAATACGGCGCAACTAGCAAGACCTGCTCCTCGTCCTCCCTGACTTTGCTAAAGGTCTGTGCAAGAAGGCTCACTGGGGGAAACGCATTTTTGCGTAGGCCCCGAGGCCAGCTGTGTGCCAGAGCATCCGAGCCGAGGGTCCCCTCGGTCAGGGAATAAAACAACTGGCAGTGAGATGTGTCCGGGGCGGCAAACAGATCTACCTGTGCGGTCCCGAAGTACCTGAAAATCAGCTGGACCACCTGGGGATGGAGTCGCCATTCTCCCAGTAGCACCTGCTGCCGTGAGAGCTCATCAAATATAGAAGAAGAAAAAACTGTAATATTGTGTAATATTTGGGGAGACCAGCACGTAAAATTATTAGCTGGAAGCATTTTTGTAAAAAAAAGCCAC
>FLSR01000305.1:440871-466956 GCA_900092035.1 Leuciscus waleckii | reverse complement strand
CGCATCCACGGTACAATCAGCGTCTACGTCACGGCTCTCAGCCCGCCCTCTGTTCGTTGATTGGCCGGCTGTTTTGAGGCCTGAGGAAAACTGGGAGATAGGTCGCTTCTCAGACTGAGTACAGAAGCGAACTGAAATTGAGTGGAAGTACGAAGTCTGACGTAGTCAGGCTAGGGTTTGTCCATATTTTACCCAAACACGGGTTGAAACAACCCAGCATTTTTTAGAGTGTAATAATAATAATAATAATAGAAAACACTTAATTTCCAGACTGACACAATTTGGACTAATGAAATTCAGCTGTTGTTAGACTGTTAAAAATCTTTGAATTGCAATTCAGTATATTCCAGTGAAAAGTAATTGAAATCCATGACCTTGCTACTATTATTGAAACGTAATTGGGTTTAAACGTAGTTTTTATTCACATCATTATATGACAATGACGTTTAAAGCATGTCCTGATTTTGCTGAGTTAGATGCGTTCCTGGGTCAACATATTTTGTTGATAATCCACTCCCCTAAACCTAACCCTACCCATAAGTTTTCCCTAAAACCAGAGGGAAATGATAGGTGAATAACACTGATGTAGAAGCACCTAACTCTGGTTGTAAGCCTAAACTTGATATGTAAACTTGTCCCTCAAATCTGATTGGTTGATTGGAATGTTGTTCCAGGATCAACAAAGATGTTGATCCAGGATCATGTTGCACTTGGTGAAATCAGGTTCTCCATGTTTAAACACCTAATGCTCTTTATGACATATTAAGCTGTGCTGTGTATGTGTCACTAAACGTCCCCACTAGGTGGCGGTGCAGCTTACCGAGTCTCTCAGGATGCTGAGAAACGTTCTCTTGAAAAGGATGCAAAACTGCGTCAAGCAGCTGGCAGAAAAACTATGGCAACCCTCCGACGACGAAGAGTCCTAAAGAAAATTGGATAAATTATTACATCTCTTGTGTGCTAAATAATTTGAGCCAAAAATACAGAGATGCATATCTCTCATATGACGTCACACCCACTGCATCATGTTACATAAAGGCTTCACATGTTTCTATACACACCTCATCAGATGATCTGTGCCACAGGAAGGGGTTATGGACCCCATTACCATTCATTTCACTTTTGTAGTTTTCTCACACTTCCATTCCTGAACAGCCTTCACCAGCCGAGCCGTCTGGTCACCGTATTCACCAGAGGCCACCTCCATTACTGGAGAAACGAAGAAAGTACGGTAACACTTTACTTTACAGTGTCATTGTTACATATGTTGCATGTACTGACCATAGTAGAAGAGTAAATTATGCATTATTACATGCAACCAACCCTCAGCCAAATCCTAATCCTACCCTAACCCTATAGTAAGTACATTTAGTTTTTAAAATTACTCAGTAATTACATGTATAATTACACTGTAATAATGACACCTGGACCTAAAGGGTCCCACTTTATATTAAGTGGCCCTAATACCTGTGAACTTATATGGTAACTACATGTGTACATAGTATGTAACTACAGTGTAAGTACACATTGGTACATAATATCTACAGCTGTAATATTTGTGTAACTACACATGTAACAACCCACGGAATGGTATGTGTAAGTACAAATGTGTAACAGGACATTGGTAACAACACTTTTTTCACTTCAGTAAGTAAACACGTGTAACAGGAATTATGTAACTATATTTTGTAACAACAATATGTATTTACAGAAGATGTTCCACTTCCACGCGCAGTCTTAAATACTGCAGTTACCAGTTTGGATATAAATGTTTTTCATTTCCAACCATGTCAGAAGGTTAAAAGCAGATTTACTTTCACAGTGGCAGAGTTTTTCTAGTTTTATTTTAGGCAGTCTAAAGGACCTTGTGCTGTTCTAGTGTTAACCCAGCTGCAGATTCTTTTTGCAGTCCTCTATACTTTATTTACTGAGAAGTGATCAAGGTTTAATACTTGGGCATTTCACCCATGCAACTGTAAAATTACTTTTAAGTGGACAGATCCTGTGGAATTATCATGTAACGACACTGATGGTACACAACAATTGCTTTAACAATTACACTTTATATTAAGTGGACAGATCCTGCAGAGTTACCATGTAAGTACACTGTTATTATAGTGTTACACTGATATTTATGTTTTGCATATTACAAGTAAGTTGAGACCATGTTACACATTATATTAAGTTGACAGTTCCTGAGGAGTTACCATGTAAGTACACTGGTATCACAAGGTGAATCTTAAGTTGCAATTCAACATTAGTCCTGCCAGTCATAAATACATACACATAGGAATCATCATGGTTTCCATAAGTTTCAGTGTATTCCAAACTGGTAACTGCAGTATTTAAGACTGCGTGTGGAAGTGAAACAACTTGTGTAAATACATGTTGTTACAAAATGTAGTTAATAATTCCTGTTACACATGTGTACTTTCTGAAGTGAAAAAAGTGTTGTTACCAATGTCCTGTTACACATTTGTACTTACACATACCATTCCGTGGGTTGTTACATGTGTGTAGTTACACAAATATTACAGCTGTAGATACTATGTACTAGTGTGTACTTACACTGTAGTTGAATTCAATGTACACATGTAGTTACCATATAAGTTCACAGGTATTAGGGCCACTTAATATAAAGTGGGACCCAGACGGGAAACTATTTGAATGCATCCATTGCTGAATAGAAGTATTAACTTCTTTCTATTAAAAATCCTTATAAATAAATAAATGAATAATTCTATTCAGCAAGGATGCACTCAAAAGTAACCGTAACAGTAAAGAGTTTTACATTGTTACAATATATGCTGTTCTTTTGAACTTTCTATTTATCAAAGAATCAAGAAAAAAAAAATTCTATGAAAACATTAAGCAGCATTAATGATAAGAAATGCAGCCATTTCTTGAGCAGCAAATAATCATATTATAATAATTTCTGAAGGATCATGTAACACTGAAGACTGGAGTAATGATGCTGAACATTTAGCTTTGAATCAAATGAATAAATTATTTCAAATTGTAATAATATTTCACAAGATTAGTGTTTTACTCTATTTTTGATCAAATAAATGCAGCCTTGGTAAGCAGAAGACTTCTTCAGAAACATTAAAAAAATCATACCAACCCTAACATTTTGAATGTCTTTATTACCTGAATAATTAATTTAAATAGTTCTGACGGTACATTTTTTTCACTTAAGTACAATTTTTAATTAATAGATGCGCAAGTCACTGAGCTTTTCTATGTGAATGTTTTATATGTCAGATTTGATTCACTCGTGTAACTTCTGAAAGCAAAGGTCCAGCAATTGCCGAAAAAAGTTGTGTTATTTTTTGTTTGTTTGTTGATTAGGACCTCTGTATACTGAGAGAGTCATGTTCTTACCGAAGTCTGCAGGGTTGTGATAGGTGGGACAGTTGAGTCCCAGTTCTCTGAGATGCGGGATTAAGCTTAACACTCTTCCTCTGTAAATACACTGGCCTTGACTGAGGACATACAGCTGGAGAAACAAACACACCGAGAATGAGTTGAGACAGAATGCATTAAAAACCTCAAAAACACAAATCAGAGTATAAAATAGTGATCACCTTATCAAAGAGCTCAAAGACTTTAGCGCTGGGCTGGTGGATTGTGCAGATGACTGTCCGTCCACCCCGAGCGAGAGCCTTCATCAGCGAGACCACCTGGAAGCAGGAGGAGCTGTCCAGTCCACTGAAGAGGGGAAGACAGAGAAAACAACAGTCAGAACCGTCTTGTGGTGCGGCGGTGGCACGTATTTCCAAGCTGTGGTGCTCCGATGCAGACAAGGTTCAAGTCTGCGCATGAATTAATAAACATCTGTTTGCTCAAAATTTGGCTTTCGGCAGTATACCTCTAATATCATGCGCCGTGATAAAAAAAATCTCAAAATTTGGCTTTTGTCAGGGCAGTATTTGCTTTCTCATATCAAAGCCTTATGTCCGCTTTAAAGGAATAGTTCACTGAAAAATCTAAATTCTGTCATCATTTACATTAAGTTGTATCTTCTTTTGAGTTCAACAGAAGAAAGAAATACATAGAGGTTTGAAACAACTTGACGGTGAGTAAATGATGACAGAATTTTTCATTTTTAAGTGAACTATTCCTTTAAAGCATCCTCTGTGACGGCCGAGAAACCACGCAATACGCTGATTTCATGCAGCCGCCATTTTGAAATGAAAGTGAGGCTCCGGTGGGAAGAACCCCGGAAGTAAAGATAAACAACAATGCCTTGGATTACCAACCTAAAGCTGCTGCCGCGATTTACACTATTGGATGTTAATATCCAATATAGGATATGTATATAGTTCATTCCTGCTTCTTTTTTTACATTCGAGTTATATATAAAAAATGTATTTTATTTATAAATGAATTTTACTGTATATAGTCTAAAGTATGAAAGAAATGTATGTACATTTTTAGAATTGACAAACCATCATTAAACACAACAATACGCCATCGCATTCACGACTCTCCTGTGATTAAAGGCGACACTTCCGGTTTTCTTCCCACCGGAGCCTCGCTTTCGATTTCAGAATAACGGCTGCGTGAAATCAGCGTATAGTTTAACGTAAACCGTAAAATGGGCTGATGATGCAATATGGCTGTGTGCATTGTCCTATTTGCCAAGTTTAAGGGTCCAGTATACCTCTAATATAACGGCCTTATGTCCCCTTTAACGCATCTTCAATGGAGGCTGTGAAATGGGCTGATGATGCAATATGGCTGTGTGCATTGTCCTATTTGCCAAGTTTAAGGGTCCAGTATACCTCTAATATCACGGCCTTATGTCCGCTTTAACCCATCCTCTTAGGCGAACGTGAAATGGCCGCAATACGGCTGTGTGCTGATAAAAATCAGAAATTTGTATTTTGTTAGAGCAGTTCGTCTAGTACACGGATGAGTCCAGCAACTTATTAGTTTGTCTTTTTTTTTAAGCGTAAGCCTCCCTTCATATCTAAAGTCCTTAATGTCTGTGGCTCTGCTCGCAATAAGCGCTGTTAAATCCAAAATCCGTGGTTTCATTTTGAGCAAAAAGCCAAATTTTGAGGCTGTAGAACGCACAGGATGAAGATGATGATTTTAATGAAGTAGCAAAGAATCACAAACACGTTCAACACAAACAAGTAATCACAAACCATAGTAACTAATGAGAACTTATACAGACATGACAGAAACTGAACTAAACTAAACATAGCTTGACGATAGACAGTATACACGTGGAAAGTTCCTCGTGCGCACAAAATTGTTTCTAGTGAGCACACAAAAGTTTCGCATGAGCACCTAAAGTCTGTATATTTTTTAATTTTTGCAAAGGTCCCTTTAGGGGCTCCGTATTGAATTAAATACATACATAAAAAACTTAACTTAACCCTAACCCTATTTTTATTTCAGCTAGATGCCAAGGCCACATTTCTAACTTTCATTAAGTTGGCTTGAGAAAGCCAACTTACTGAAATCCTATTTAAACTTATTATTATTATTCTTTTTCTGACCCAACATTTTCTGACTCTAACTCCTCCTAGAGCTTTAACTCTACAAACTCCAAACTTGGGTCAGACCTTCCATAAATCCATCTTTCTTTCTTACTAATCGATCTTTCTTTCTAACTAATCCATCTTTCTTTCTAACTAATTTATCTTTCTTTCTAACTAATCCATCTTTCTTTCTTTCTAACTAATCCCATCTTTCTTTCTTTCTAACTAATCTTTCTTTCTCACTAATCTTTCTTTCTTTCTAAATAATCTTTTTTCTTTCTAACTAATCTTTCTTTTTAACTTGTCTTTTTTCTAACTAATATATCTTTCTTTCTTTCTTTCTTTCTTTCTCTTTCTTTCTAACTAATCTTTCTTTCTTTCTTTCTAACTAATATTTCTTTCTTTCTAACTAATCTCTTTCTTTTTTCTCTTTCTTTCTAACTAATCTTTATTTCTTTCCAGTTATTCTTTCTTTCTAACTAATCTATCAATCAAACTTTAAACTAACTTTAAACCTTAAACTACTTTAAACTTCTAACTACTTTAAACTTCTTCAAACTCTCTGGTCCGGCTTTCTCAAGCCAACTTAAAGTTTGTCTCAACAAACTTTTTTTTCTAGTTTAGTTTAACTTTATTTTCTAAAATAACTACAACTGAAAATAACGACAACAACAACAAATAATAACAAAAACTACATATACCTATTTAACTACCGCAATAAGAATGACAAAGACACAAGAAAATACTAAAACTTTAACTAAAATCAAAATGAAAACATTAAAAAATTACAATAATATCTAAATGATACTAAAATAACACTGATATTACTTATTTTTGTATATACTATATTAAAATTTAGCAATACTTCCGCAGTATATAACAATATGTCCTTGCAATATACTTAAGTGCTCATGTCAGTGGGCTAGACAAGGTTAAAGAGGTGAGATTAAATCATAATCTTGACCTCGCTCTATCAAAGCCATATTAGACGCTGGATAAAGTGGAAGATTAAGTGTCCATTTTAAAGGACAGGATAATACTTTAGTAGCTGTCAATTTAGCAGTGCATTCAAATAATATCATCGCACATGCTACACACAATTTGCTGATTGGATATTTATCTAATGCACAGGGAAATATTATTCATTTGAGCCATTAAAGTGTCCACTTAACCAAACACAACTCTGTGACATCACATTAATGATAATGATCCTGCTCTTATGCAACCTATAGAAGCTGATGCCACATGTTTTGATTTCCATGAAGGAGAATCTGTTTGTCCTTGATAAGCATGGCAATCGTATAAATGCGATTTACAAAGTATTGTTTTAAGCCGAATTGATTCTCCGGCGAGCGCAAACTAAAGTCAATTCGGCTTAAAACAATACTTTGTAAATGGCATTTATTTACGCTCCCGGGGTTTTACCCTCTAAGAACAAAAACGACTCTCTGATTCTCTGGAGAGCGCAAACTAAAGTCAGAGAGTCGTTTTTGTTCTTAGATGGCAAAACCCCGGGAGAGGGATGAAAGCTTAATAGAGTCCGTAGAGACCAGGTCTCAACTGTCCCAACAATATCGCATCTGGGCAAAGCCTGTAAGTGAATATGCAATGAAATTGCATTCGCACATTACAAGGACATAACAGAGAAACCTCATGGCTTTTCAACAAGAGATATATTTGTCTCAGGAACGTCATTTAGAGGAGTCGATTTGATGGTTCGCTTCATGGCCATGCATTATATATCACTGTAAACATATTTATTTATTATTTATTTAAGTGGTAAAAGACTGTTAACGGTAAGTTGCCTTATTATATACAGTGGAAAAACTGTAATGGATCCAATGGGACATTTCATGATATTTTACTGTAAAATACTGTTAAATGTGCAGATTTTGGAAGTAAAAACAATCAATCGTCTTAAATTTACAGTGAAAAAGCATAAACTGACATTCTCACAATTCCCTGTGTGACACTTTACATTTGATGGTATTTTGGTGCAAAACGTTACATCTTATTTTGTTAAATGAATGTTTCTTGTATTATTTTAGTGTCATGTGTGTTACCATAATGGTGTTTTGTGTTTGTGTGCATTACACTTCTATCTAAATATATGTATTTATTTCAGCTTGTTCATCATGTGTCTCTTTTACCACCTGTATTATAATGGTGGCTATCAGTATATTATACATGTAAACAACAGATTTTATTACTTTAGATGGAATAGTAACATTATATCAGTTAAATGTGCAGTAAGAGATTTCTGAGAAAAGCGGTTGAAAGTGGATCGGACCGAGCACCACAACACACTTGTAGCCAATCAGCAGTTGGGGGCGTGTCCACTCATGATGGAGGAGGAGAGAGAGTGAGCAAGAGGGACTGTAGAAAGAGAGATGGCTGAGAGACATTACAAAAGAGAAAAGGTCAGAGGAAATCACTGGAAAAAAAGGGGTTAAGATCAACTTTAGAACCCGCATTAATATTAGAAAAGCTTTCAAGCGCTGGAGAGACCTAAACGGGAAGGCCTTAAAAAATGCAGAGGTTGTGTTGTTTCTGCTCCAGACGTGAGTAACATTGGTTTTGCTGTTTCACAGAACCAAGATATGCTGTTGTTGTAATGTTAGCTATAGTAACAGGACAGTTTGGAGTGTCACTGCATTATTTTGAAGCATTATTTTGCTTCACTTCAGCTATGGTAAAGATTCATCCACTCTTGCATTGTGAGTGCATGCATTTTAGGGGCGGAGCAATGAAGGGAGGGGTGTGTTTGTTTCAGTTGGTATCAAATATCACAGTGTTTTTAAGAAATCGGCTACTGCACCTTTAATGAAAATACAGATTTTTTAATGCAAATGCATAAAACCTAAAATGTTCCTGCTGGTCTTTTTACGGCAACCACAACGGGGTTGTTTTTTTTTTTTCCAAAAGCAATTTTTATTTATTTTTTACAGTGTAGTGTGTGCACATGGAGGGGGCTCACCTGGTGGGCTCATCAAAAAACATGACGGGCGGGTTGTTGACTAGCTCCAGGGCGATGGCCAAACGCTTCCTCTGGCCTCCGGACAGATTGGATGTGCGCGTCTTGGCACATTCTAACAAGCCGAGTGCAGTCAGGATTTCCCGTACCTAGAACGACAGCATGTCATGTGGAATATGGACTGGAATAAGGACAACGCATGCACATACATATCTACACTAGCGGTCAAAAGTTTGTGGTCGGTAAGAATTGTAAATGTTTTTTTAGGGGAAAAAAGCCTGCTCCCCAAGGTTTGCATTTATTTGATCAAAGTACAGTAAAACAGTTATACTGTGAATTATGAGTATTTAAAATAGCCTTTTTTTATTTTAGTGTATTTTAAGTATAATTTATTCCTGTGATGTAAAGCTGGATTTTCAGCATCATTACTCCAGTCTTCAGTGTCACGTGATCCTTCAGAAATAATTCTAATATGATGATTTACTGCTCAAGAAACATTTCTTATCATTATCAAAGTTGAATGTTAAACAATTGTGCTGCTTATAATTTTTGTGCAAACTGTGATACTTTTTTTTATGCTACTTTGATGAATAGAAGGATTAATATCATTTATTTGAAACAGAATTCTAGTGTGACAATGTAAAGTCTTTGCTTTTTTTCCCCTCAATATAATGCATCCTTGCTGAATAAAAGTATTAATTTCTTTTTTTAAAAAGTACAACATTTTGAACGGTAGTGTACATGTTAACTGTGAGTTCACTAATTAGGACATATTCCTGTAACAGCATCCGTATTGTTCATGCAACAACATTATTATAAGCCAATCAAGTCATGTTTAGGCACCCATGGCTGACCTTTAGCATAAAGATGAGGCCGTACGTACATAACCGGGTGAGAAACTTCACACGCCTCTCGCTTACCATTTCACGTTTGCCTTCATCCTTTTCCTGGAGTTTGAGATTAGCTGATACCTGAGCAGGGAGAGTGAGGATTTAGATCATGATGAGCATTAGCCGATACAACTACAGCTAACAGAGGGATTTGCATCAACTCAACAACACAACAACTGCAATTACATGAGACATATTCCTGTGAAACTAGCTGTGACAGCTAATTACATGATTTTTTTATTTAGTTTGTGTATGTTACATTTACCATGAGGTAATGTTATGCTATTACTATTAAAAATGTTATTTTCTTAACTAAATATGAACATATATGTTACATTCAAACAACAAATGTTACATTCAATACATGGTGTAAAACTAATTTTATGTATTACTTGGAGTAATTTGGGTTACACTTTATTGTAAGTTGTCATTGTTACAGTGTAATTATTCATTTAAGTTCTGAGTAATATTAATTAACTACATGTACTTACTATAGGGTTAGGGTAGGATTAGGATTTGGTTGAGGGTTAGTTGCATGTAAGTACATGTAACATGTAACAAGTACCGTAATTTTTACTTTACTTGAGCACTACTTAAAGTAAATACTTGTGCAAGGGGAACAATATTTACTCTTCACAATTTCATCTACCCTGGCGAAAAAGAAGTGTGCCACACTAAATGTGCACTTATAGTGCACTTCAAATCTTAAAATTATATATTCTTAACTGTACACAAATACCAATTAAATAAAATGTATGTTAAAGTGTACTTCTTTTTCACAAGGGCAGACCTTCAGAGCAGACATTAGTTTACTTGTCATCATGTCTGACAATGAATGTAAATTTTACATCAAATCTGTTAGGACATCTTTTCAGTTCAGTGTAATATCCGGAGTCAGAGCCATAGACAGTCATGACAGATTGCATTGTTTGATTCATTAATTTTCCTGAATAACTCTGAAAATGCCTAAGTTAGAAGCATTTTTATAACACTTTTTTTGTACTTTTTAATTTACATGTATAAATAAATGTGGAAACTTAATCTGGAGCTTTACTCAAGAACTTTTAGCTATAGATACTTGAGACTTTTAATTGAATGGGGATTACAGCATGTGCTAATGGGCTCAATGAGATGATCTCAGCAGACACGTACCATCATGGCCTCCTGTACGGTGAGGTGTGGCAGTAACATGTCGTCCTGCATGATGTAGCAGGACACTTTCCTAAAAGATCGCAGATCTCTGGGCTGCCCATTTATCAAGATCTCCCCCTTCATGCCTGTTTCCCTGTGTGATAAAGCACATCTTCACATATACTGTCTTTTGTAACGTCAACACATTTATGACCACCATTTCCTGAATCCTGATAAATGATCATGGTCTCCCCCACATGTCAAGTATTCATTCAGCATCAACACTGAGACATACTTCTTCAGGCATTCTTCATTTGTAAATTGCTTTGCATAAAAGTATCCGCAAAAAGAATACATTTAAATAAATAATGAACAGCTTCCAGTGGAAGATACAAAAAAGAACCAAAATGTATAATGATTGTGCTGGATGTATCAACACTTTCATGGCATTTCGTAACAATTTTAGGTTTCGGCGAATTGGTGGCGAAATCGTATAAATACGTGTTCGTACAATCTGCTTATGCACCACTAAGGGTTGGGTTTTGCACTCTTAGAAAAAAGACTAAATTTTAAAGGCCCCCTGAAATCAAAATGTAAGTTTTTTAGCTTTTAGAATAAATATGTTAGCCTTAAGGTTATGAATAAGCTGGTGTATTCCAAAACAATGCCAAAATGCACATTTAGGAGATATAAGCATTCAAAACTTACAGTCTCTCACTTCCGCTAAAATGGATCACGGATTTTTATGACATCACATCTTCTGTCCAATCAATGCTCTCTAGAATCTAAAGCTCCGCCCCTTATGCTATAAATACCACCTGGCCAAAGGGACCGTTGACACGTCATGGATCAATATGGGTTGAAGATGTGTGTTCGGTTGCTCAAACGCTCAAGTTTTATTTCGTTTTGTATGTTGGTTAAAATGAAATGGCTAGAATTTATTCACAGCTCTACTATTGAATCCAACGTGTCATCAGCGCTAGGATTCGCTTCCATGGTGCTGTCAAGTACGACTTGCAGTCTGTGAGGTAAACTAAACGCTATTGGCTATGTGAAAAGGGGGAGGAGCCATTCAATATGACCCGCCTTAGCTTCCTGTTTCAGTGGGAATTACGTTAACGCATCAAACAAAGCTGGGCGTTCCAAGGCACTTCAGTGCTTTAAAGAACCCTTTATGCCAAAAAGGTTCTACATGAGAAGAAATGTCTTAAATTATTGACAATACTTATCATGTTTAACTGGTTACCAATTTGCCTAAATGTAAAATAGTTAGTGTTGGATGCTTCATGTGGTCATACTAACCTATAACCCGCTAAAATGTTCATTAACGTAGACTTCCCAGCTCCCGAGGGTCCCATGATGGCCACCAAAGCTCCGCTGGTAAAGTTCCCAGAGATCCCTTTCAGAAGAGTCTTGTAACCTGAAACAGGGTGGAACAGAGAAAGAGCCGTGTGAGAAACGTTCCACAGTCCGGACAATAAGCACAATGAACAACCTGAGCTGTTCCTCCCAATCATGAAATGAACCTGCCAAAATCCCATTCAAATTCTCCTTCTTACATAATGGTCAGTTTGTGATTGCAGGTGAAAAGGGTTATTTGTTTGTTCACTGTCGGGTTTCTGAACATTTCCAGGTGAATGAACATATTTGCTGGTGTGAGTATCTATGGATAAACCCTGTTCTTACCTCAATCTGACCTGTTCCTCTCAGTGTACCTTTTTGTCTATAACTTTAAAAGAAAAATGGGTTGATGCTATAACCTTTCAACAATACCTATTCATTTTCTTTTGTCAGGTGTACAATGCATTCTTCACCATATTACGCCGCTTTGTGTGCAGATTTGTAAGCAACATTTCTCTGTGGGTTCTTGACTCATATACACTCGCCCCAAAGAGTATTTGAACGTTTACTTGCTTAAAATGTATGAATTGGATTATTAGTAGGAAATGTAATCATTAGACAACAAGATGGACATTTGTCACATTTGATCAACTTTGCAATATAAGACTTTTTAACACAAATTAAAGACAAAAAATCATTCATGAAATGAAATGTGCTAACTTGTTTCAATAGAAATGTGATAGCCTGACATCTAAAATTATGAAAATACATTTGGATTTTTGAAACAAGCATGCAAAAATGACTAGAAAACAAGCATGTTTAACTGCGCTTTTGATTCGAAATCTTAAAGTTACTGAGATAAAGCAAAGTCCATTTTCAGGCAAGTCAGTTCACTCGCCAGCCATCTTCATTCATGTAAGAATAGAAAGGAAAGATGCCGAAATCTTCTACTAATAAAAAATAAAAAATCAAATACTACTGCTACTACATTTTAGTTTGAATTGTATAGGATTGTTTGCAGGGGCGTCAGTTTGTTTTGAAAAGTGGTGGGGACAAAAGATCAGATGAAAAAACATTACAGCAGGACGGGAAAAATATTGAATAACGGCGCATCAAAAATGGGCATAGCGTAGGCCAGTCAATTAGCTCCTGAGAAACACGATAGCTGCTAATAATACTGAAGGAGCTTATATATGTATACAGTGATAGGCGTCGTATTCCTATAGGTAGATGTGGATCAGCTGAGAGTCAGCTGATGCGAGCTTGATTTACGTGACCTGCCAGAACTGATGCTACGCTTGATATGTATTTTTATGTATTTTAAACACACTATCTTTCACATTTTTTTAAAAGAAATTAATACTTTTTAAATTAATACAAGGATGCATTAAATTGATAAAAAGTGACAGTCAAGACTTTTACATGAATACAAAAAAAATCTATTTAAAATAAATGCTGTTCTTTTGAACTTTCCATTCGTTAAAGAATCCTGAAAAAAATGCATCACTGTTTCCACAACAGTTTTCAACATTGATAATAAACCTATTAAATTGATTATCAGCATATTAGCATGATTTTGTAACACTAAACACTGAAGTAATGGCTGTTGAAAATTCAGCTTTTCCATCACAGGAATAAATTATATTTTAAAATATATAAAAATAGAAACCAGTCTTTTTTAATTGAAGTAGTTTTTCACTATATCATTGTCACGCTTCCCTGTGTCTCTGTTCCTTGACTTTTATTTTGTCTTGTAGTGCCTGTGTGTCAGCTCCTGTTTCCTTAGTTTCCATAGGTATTCATTGATTAGTGTCTCACCTGTTTCTCATTATCTTGTGTATTTAAACTGCATTGCATGTTTTATTTTGTGCAAATAAACCTTTAACATTTCTTGGTTCGCTTGATTTTTCAGAACATTTTAACCAAATGCTTTCAAAAAGTGGTGGGGACATGTCCCAGCGTCCCCAGTGTAAATGACACCTATGATTGTTTGTATATTTTGGTTCCATCCGACGCATATGCAAAGTGTAGAGCAAATGCTGAGAGCAATTTATGTTTTATAAACTGAAAAATGTCTATTTATGAAATGTTTGCTTGAAATGTGGGATTGTGATATCTTTCATAGCATTAGGTTATCTAATGCACTGACATTTGTACATATTAAGTAAATAGTTTTTGGGACGATTATAAACCCTTGTGAAATAGAAGTGCGCTAGTAGTGTACTTTAAATTTTGAAAATATATACTTTTTTAAAACAACTGTAACTGCAGATAGTGTTTTGTGATAATGAAATAAAATGGCACTTAAGTGTATTTAAGAGTACAACTTCATGACTATGCTTTAGTTTTTTTTAAGAGACCACCTTAATGCTTTTTTTTTTTTTTTTTTAAATGCACTTAAGTTCAGTTTTAAAAAGTGCACTTTGTAATATTATCAAATTTTACTTTAAAGTAGTCAGTAATTGTATCCCTTAAAACTCATCTTTGATCACAAAAATGACACATTTAAACTTTTTTTCATGCCTTAAAATAGCTTGCATGTCTTTGGTTCACCGCAGTTTTAAAGAGAAGTCTCAGCAATGGTGTTGACTTGTGAATTTGCACATGGTTTGTCTTAAGGCACATTAAAAACACTTAGACAAATAAACAACATTAAAAGCTTGATTTTCACCACAGGGGGACTTTAAAGTACATTTTAAATGTTTTACTAATCTTGTATCATGATTAAAAGAAGTACACTTATTTTGATGTGTTGAAGACTAAAGCACATGTAAAGTGCTTGATTATAATTTTAACTGTAGTGTTATTCAATGTTACATTTTAATTTAATATATTTTAAACATGCTGAATTGCAACTTTTTCACAAATTGTAATATTTGCAAATGACATTCAAGTTTCAATAGAAATGACATTAAAATATATTTCAGTTTACCATAAATACTTGTCAGTATGACGTAGAGCACTTTACTCATATTTCAAATACAATAGAGGTTTATTAACAATAGAAGTTTAGGAACACTTTATTTTAGTGTCCTTGTACATATATTACATGAATTTACCATAGTAATAACAATATAATTACATAATTACATGCAACTAACCCTCAACCAAATCCTAATCCTAGCCTAACCCTATAGTAAGTACATGTAGTCGATTAATATTACTCAGTACTTGCATGTATAATTACATTATAACAATGACACCTTAAAATAAAGTGTGACCTAAGTTTATTAAATTACACATAAAGATGCACTTACGTCTGACTCTAAAGTTCAGCTAATTGCATTTCAAATAATTTTAAACTACAATACATTTTCATTTAATTGCAATTAACATGCAATTAAGTGTCCGAATTGACTACATTCAGTTCGCACTAAATGACACCTCCTGTTTTTTGTACTGAAAAGAGGACATCTACAGGTTGACCGATTGTAACCTGTTATTTATCCAGTATCTGAGGCTGAGATGCTAATCCAGTTGA
Source organism: Leuciscus waleckii (assembly GCA_900092035.1). Taxonomy (NCBI): domain Eukaryota; kingdom Metazoa; phylum Chordata; class Actinopteri; order Cypriniformes; family Leuciscidae; genus Leuciscus; species Leuciscus waleckii. The sequence continues at coordinate 451,644 of FLSR01000305.1, read as the reverse complement.
TTGCAGTGGCTGCCAGCTTAATTGGATTGTGCTTACAATCCGACAGAGCAATACACAAATACCTCTGACCTTCTCTGTCCTCTTTTAGCGCAGGATCCCAGGGCTTCTCCCTCTGATCGTGCACTATAGTAACCCCACCAACATAGAAAGGTGCATCACACTATTTCTGAAATGGAAAGGCATGGTCTCTAGGTGAAGCCAGCTGGTTAGCAGATAAAGGCAGGATGATTTTGCTTAGTGCACCTGATGTGCTGCATGTCAACAGAGGAGAGAGCTTTCCCTGGCCACGAGGGACAAGGGTTACTTTGAGTCACGATCAAGTGTGCATGACGAAGAAATCGAAACAGAAATACTGGGAGGTATTGCTATATGATAACATCACTGTTTAATTTGCACCACTACTTTAATTTTCAAGTGTGACGTGATTTCGAACAAAATCCGGCCAAAACCAAGTTCTTCGGAGTTTGAAACAGCTTGCCAAAGTGAACTTTCCAGAAAACATTCAAATCGCTTGGCAAACACAAATTCCCATGACCTGTGGGGTTAGATGTAAGTTGACCGGTAGTCAAATGAAGTGCCGACAAACATTCACATCCTACGTAACCAAATCATTTAGAGCATCAGCAATGTACTTAACAATCATGCTCATTTTGCATAGAGACTTCCACATTGAATAAAGTCATTATGAGTCATTATGATTTCAGCCGCATTATTTTCATCCCCCCACAATTATCTAATGTATGACCGGCTCTATGACTGTAATTTCATAGAGTTACTATGCTTTTTTCTTGCAAAGCTGCTACCAGTTATTTCAGCTGAACAAGAACAGTCAGTTGTGCTGCTTAATGTTGCAAACTGGTATTTGACATCATTTTATTTAAATTTATCATACTCATAAACACACTGTTTTTTAGCACAATTAGTTTTACAATTAAGTGCACTTTGTTTTTTACCTAATAAACCGGCTTTTTACCGGCTAACAAATCAGACTAATCGCATTTTCACCGGAAATAGCTTATGCAATGAAGAATAAGGTGGACAGACTAAAATAGAAGGGTTTATTCATTTTATGACTATATAAAAAACTACCATATCAAAAAACCAAAACAAACTATAGAACAAGATCATACTGGCTACACAAACAAATAAGTACCACCGTATTATTATGATTTTTTATGGTTTACAGCGGTATACCTTGATAGAGTCATGGTATCAGATTTGAATATGGTATTTTGAAAAGTACTATGGTACTGAAATGTACATATCATGTCATTTACATACATGGCACTTCCAAGAATACCATGATACACGGTACTTGCCCAAAATACCATTGTGGCGCCAGAACATGCTAATGTTTGTAAGTGTTTGTAAGACATTTACCATGTACAATCGCCATGTTGTTTTAAAACATGCGCCGTGCTGAGTACTTGTTGAGTACCATAGAGGCCAGAGAACATGTCAATCATTCAGTGTCCATGGTACAGTATATATTACAGTACTATAGTACTTTTCAATGTATACAAGGAGATACGAAATATGTCAGTGCAGAACTTTGCATTGATCTTGTTTAACAGGACATGTTCGTCTTTTCATGTGACCCGTTTGTCAATGCTGAATCATGCTGGTCTTGGCGACAATTTACCGTACAGTTATTTAGACATAACTCCTTATCTATTTGTTACAGTGGCGGTTCAATGCCTCCTTATCTATAAGTTACAGCCAAGTGAAAGATGTTTTGGTTGGGGCTGGGTGGGAAAGAGCTTGATAAGTGCTTGTTACTGTGCTATTGCCTATACATCAGCTGGTTTATTGCAATACTGATTCCCTTCCAGTGTAACACAACTATTTTGGCCTTTTTTGACCTATGAAGGGAGATCTCATTGGGTAACTGAGTCAAAGTTATTAGGCCTCCTTGGCAAACATCTCACTTTCTCTAAAGCAGGTTTGCCCATGCAGCTCTTTCAGCGTTTTACAGCACTAGGGTCAAATCATCAGCCGAGGTAAAGATACCAAAGGAGGAGGAGAGACACCACAGAGTTCACTTGGGTCTTTTACATGCTTCAGTAGGCTAGGCATTGATGTTATTTTCTGTGACATTTTCACCCATCCCGGAGGTTACTCAAGGCTGTGCGAGGTTCTTTAAATCCTATTAAAAGCTCGACCCAAACAAACATTGTGAAAAAGTTATTTTAAGGCATGGTACACAGCATAAAGTACACAGAATATGAGTTTCAAGTAACAGAATTCTTATATATGCTCATTGCAAGTAATCAAATTGACACAGAAAGCAGAAATACAGTTTTTAAACAAATGCTAATGACCCAGTTTACATGCATGCAAGTATTTTATATATATATATAGTTAAACAGTCCATAAACAAAGAGAAGAGAGCATGCATAAACCCATATACCTCTTTGAAAACTTAATTTTATGAGTAATTTCACTTATTTTTTACCAGGGACACTTTGGGTTTGAGTAATGATGAATAACCTTTTCTTTGTGCGGACCAGATGCACTACAAATAGCTATAAAGTTGTGGTCATGTGACCTTGACAGATGAGTTGTCACAACTTTTCTGCACCTAAACAGACCGAACCTTCCACAAATCGCACTATTAACTATTTATGACACAATCACTGGCAATGAATCCATAATGTTCCAATTATACCGATGTTTACTAGGAGACCCAGTATTTGGAAAAAGGTGGATCTTAGAAATCTGATGGCAACATCAAGATTCAGCTATCAAGACGTCTACTGCCAGGGTCATGCATCTAAGCAAATACATGTTAACAGAATACTTTATTTTGCAGAACAGGTACAATAAAGTAAATAATAAATGAGCTAAACTGAGAGTCACAGTGTCCTCCAGTGTTATATTATCAATACAACATATATGGGAAAATTTAGCTGATAATGATGGATATGAATATATCCTTCAGTTGTTTCTCATAAATACAGTCAGCAACACTGATCCTTAAACTAGTTGCATGTTTTGTTTAAAACATTCAAATAAATATTCAAATAACATTTGGAATATTTCATAATAAAGTGCCATTTTTATTTTCATTTGAGATGTTAGTGCATAGATCCTGGGAACATGTGATGTGTTTGTGTTATGATACGTGATGACGAAAGGGCAGTCAGGAACAATCCACTAATGCAGCACAGAGACACGTATGGTGTTTGTGCGTTTCAAGTAAAAGCCTTTTTTCAGTGATTGAATATGGAGTTGACAACTCATGGGAAATGAAAGTAAACAATCTACATCTCAGATATTCTGCCAAGTTATACCTCTTCCACAAGCATCTCTCATCAGCAGCCTTATCTTCACAAGTGCACAGCTGATGGTTCGCTCCTGCTCCACAGCTCAAAGCGGAGGTTACTGGAGTTTATTGACCGATAGTAACCAGCTGTGAGAGCGGAGCTGGGCTGCTGCTCTCTCTTTCCTCTCAGTATGGATTACAAAGATTTGTAGACAGCTCAAAGGCCCGGTTTCAATGGCAATCAATTGATAATAAACAGCACGTCACTCTCTATTGCTTTTCAGTAAAAAAAATATTAAAAACTAGAAGCTGTTGATAACATGTCAGATGGACTTGGTTTTAGTCACCATGAATCAAAACCGTCCCTACTGTATGTAACTTCCTATACACGTTTAAGACGAAAGTACTATGTTCAAACAGTATACTGCTAATACTATTATTTCGGCAGTATTTAGCATATACTGTGTGAATTTGCTTCATTGGATACTAAAATGAGCAACTAAATTTGCCATAATGTGCAGTGCAGAGCAAAGTACATTAGGGCTGCGACAACTATAATCGATAAAAATCGATTATTATCGATAATGAAAATAATTGATAATGAATTTGACTCGGAAACCATCCGCCAGTCACATAGCTTTATAGTAGGCCTAGTGAATAGCCAATTTCTGTGGACACAGAGTGAGCTTCTGCGGGAAAGGAACATGATCCAAGTTGTCCGAAACATGAGAATACTTTATATTTATAAGCGCTTTAAACAAATGCATTTAATCATGCATGTTATTTATATTTAAATGAAAATAGTCATTTATAATGTATGCGATTAGTTGAACTTTTGACCCACTTAAGTACGACTTAAGTACATCTTTAAAATATGGTTAAAGTGTACTGGCAAATTTATTACAAGCATTTATTTAAAGATTTGATGGACCCCATTGTATGAAAATAATAATAATATGGAAGTCAATGGGTTCATCAACTGTTTGGGTTAACCATATTCTACAAAATATCTTTTGTGTTCAGCGGAAGAAAGAAAACAGGTCATAGGTTTGAAACAACATGAGGGTGAGAAAATGATGACAGAATTTTCTTTTTTTTTGGGTGAACTATCCCTTTAAAGAAGATTTAAACGTTCAATTTCCAGTGATGCCCTTAAAGCAGTTGCAATCATCATCATATATATAAAAAAAGCTTATATTTGATATGCATAATTATGTTTCAGTGCACAAATTTATTATCATATTGAATGAATTGATTTGTTGTCAACCAAGTTAGCAGCATCAAATGAAATACCAGCTGCAGATGCCAGAGGATCTGTTCATCCTGAGGCTCTGAAAGCTGTGATCTGCACAAAACACCAGGATTATATCGGTCTGTCCACATCTGCTCCATACCTCCACTCAGTGACATCATGGTACTATCCCTGACCATTTCATGACCAGATCCTTTTAACCCAGCCCGGCTGTTTGCCAGTTCAATCCATTTGCTGCCTGCATGTGTCTGATGTTGAGTGCATGAGTCAGGGCTGTGTGTTGAGCATTCTGTTGTTTTTGGAGAAAGCCAATAAAAAGCAGGTGCTATCTAAGAGGATCCAACCAAAGACATTGAGTGAAGTCACCAGTACGATGAGCCAGTTGGCTATGGGACTCGGACTTGTGTATATTTTATGGCAAGGCTGTTGGAAGAAGCGACACTGGAGTGTGGCATTGAAGTTTCATTGAAACTTGCTTCAACTTCAGGCAAATGTTTCCACATTTCAAACTGTAATAAACAGAGCAATTCCAAGAGGGTCCTCACACCATCGGCGCTCGGGCCCTAATTATTCACAATACATTACAATTTGAATAAACTAGTTCAAACTGACTTCATTATGTCAATATTACCCTCATATCATACATAAGCTTTAGACTATACAGTTTTGTAAGAATATTTCCATCCAGAAATAGGTCATTTATAGTGGCCACCATAAAATTGCCATATGACAGTATACTGTAAAAAAATATAGACTATATCTACTCAATACAATTGTGGCAACAGATTACAAGCAATACTATTAATTAAATTCAACAAGACTGAAGAATTGAGTTAGAATTAATCAAATGAAATCCTTACAAATTAACCATTCAAAATGAGTAACTGCAATTAGCACACAAAACTAATTTAAGTAAAATTTAAACAAAAATATTGGTTTCCTTGGACAAAAACCCCAACTATGCTAATAAATACTTCTTAATAGAATTGTTTTGATTCAACAAAAAATAAGTTGGCGTTATTCATTTTAAGGAGTGGATTAATTAAAATAATTTAATTAAATCGGGTTAAAATTTCAAGTATGAATAACAGACGAATTGACGAAGATGAATTACAAACTCTTTTGTTATTGCCAACAACAGTAGAGAAATGGCATGTGTTAGTACTCTGAGTGAATATTCACTACTCTTTATCAACAGAACTAACTGCATTTTTTCCCCAATGACCTTTTAAGGCATATTCATTCACACAGGTAGAAAACAGTTTCAAAACAGCTTGTGAAAAGTTTCGCAAATTGTTCAAAATGCACAACAGAGTTGTGTTGTTTAAAATAAAATAGATATAAAAAACAAGGTTTCCACAATTTCTGAAAACAAAAGAAACTGATGTCGTATTAAACAATCTGGTATTAAAACAGCAGTGTAAACTCTGTGCGACTGGAGACTGTGTTCATTCTGATTTCAGTGCATACGATAGATCAAACCAAAGAGAACGAAGCAAGCCCGATGAGAAGAACGGCAAGGCCTGTAAAAACTCTTTGGGCAAGGTGTCAATTCACACAGGATGTGTGAACAGTGTGAAAGTTTGCGGAAGGACTTTTTTGGTGTTTCTCTCTTTCTATAGGCACAAAATTCTCAAAATAATTGCTCAAATGTAAGGTAATTGCTCCATGTTAGGCAACATGGAACCACAGAACAGATTATACTAAAGACAATCTTATTTTTAGACCTGAGTGACTGGACTCTGTTTGACAGCGTTGAAGCATCCAGCTCCAAGAGAAGTTTCTGAAAAACCTCAAAGGTATACTTCAGATGCGTGGGATAATGGAGATATTCAGTGCATAGGTCAAACCAAGGAGGACACAGCAAGCCCTAGTCCATATCATGTCACAATAGCAGAATTACATTTTTTGGATGAACAATTCCTTTAAGCAGCAGGTCAGATGTTGTAAGTTGACTGGAACTTCTCAGAGCAAATGTGTAAATTACCCTGCCTAAGCATTGGAAAAAACACACAATTAATACAATATTAATTAGATTTTCAGTGGTTTTCGAACTGGGGTCCAGGGACCCTTCAGAGGGAAGGAAAGATTTCAGAAATTAAGTGCTTACCAAATTCTACATTATTGTTTTATTTTGCTTTCTAAAGACTGTTCAGAAATCATGAGATTTATTTAGAATTTTGATCAATTATTATTTACTTTATGGCAGTGGCTATAAGTGTCAATGCTGAAACATGCCTAGATGTTTTGGTTAAAATAAGCCACACTAACAGCTTGCACTAGCGCAAACCCTCTTTTAGCGTTAAAAAAAAAACTATGGTCAGGATTTACTAATGACAAATTAGCGCTGAAAAGCCGTGGACAGTTATTTTTGCTGACCTTATTGCATATGCATTTGTAGGAGTTTCCCTTTCAGACGCAGAATTTATGGGAGCATTGCAAATCGCTCTCTTTTTACCTCCGGACTTTTCCAGGTTAGTACGTCTACCTTGTGTATCGCCAAGTGTGGAAATGCAGATATCGGATATGGGCCACTTTTTAAAAAATGTAAGCTGGTCGTCCAAAAAATTCTAAACAAATCGGAATTGGGCATCAAGACCTGCGATGTAAATATGGCCTAAGTGCAAATAAAGTTAAATCCAATTTACACTAAGGGTAAATAGCGATTGATGCTACTTACATTATTGTTCGAATATATGTATTTTCTTTGCACTAAGTGTAAATAGCTGTTAGATGCTATAAATAAATAGTGGAAGATACTATATTTGCACATCAGTGTATTGCAGTATATTATAGAACAGTATGCAATGGAAACAACATATACAGTGTATATGATTATATTGATTAAAATCATAAATGGATGCTGCCATATTGGGACATTACTTGTCCTTGTCCTTAAAGGTAGCCTTCCCCTACCCCTAGTCCTACCCCTACCCCTACCCGATAAACACTTTACTCCCACTGTTTGACGCTTTTTTCAACTTTTCAATATTATTTTAATTTTATTTAAAATAAATGCCTCTCTGAGCTTATGTGCGATTGGAAAAGGGAGAATGAGATCAGAAAAAGGCAGATTCGGACTTATAGCCACACCACGATCCTGTTATCAGCGTGATTTCTTTTGTAATTTTGTAATAGTGGGAGGAGTTAGTGTAAATAGCCTCTGGCAACAAGGTGGGATTTTTGTACTTGCTGTACATGTTATTTGATCATTTTAATATTTTATTTGATATTTGATCAAATACAAGACAGCGTTGCAGTCACTGGTCTCACGCTATATCAGATGCAATTAGATATATAAGATCACTTTAAGTAGTGGTAGTTAAAGTAGAGTAAGCAAAAACTGAAAAACTAGCATTGGCAATGTTATGAACAGTATGATAGCAAGCAAAATATTGCTCTGAGAAAGATTTGTGACAGGAAAACACCTTTATATCTGCAAACAGCATTATGGTCAATGGGTAAGCTATTCATTCTTCTTAGCAGATGGGCTGGGTGACACTGAGCAGCAAATGAGCACTCCAAAAATACTTCTGAGCTATAGGGGAAATATGCGAAAAATACAATCTGACAAGTGACACAAACAAAAAAAAGTAGTAAAAAAACAAACAGATTGTAGGATGCAAAAAGCCCATCTCGAGCTGAACTCTGCCGTCTGTTCTGGCTCGGGTCACCGTGATTTGCGGAGTTATATGCGTTCCTGGGTCAACATATTTTGTTGATCATGGAACAAAATTCCTGTCAGAAAATATAGTCCTAACCCTAAATCTAACCCTACCCATGACTTATCCCTAGAATCAGAGGGTAATGATAGGTGAATAACACTGATGTAGAATCATCTAACCGTGATTGTAAGCCTAAACTTGACACAAACTGTTAACTTGTTCCTCAAATCTGATTGGTTGATTGGAATGTTGTTCCAGGATGAAAAAAAAAGTTGATCCAGGAACATGTTGTACTTGGTGAAATCACGTGCAGGGGTTTCTGCCAGTGACAAAACTGCTGCTAATGAACATTTGCTGTATCCAAGACATTTGAAATCAAATTACAATCCAGATGGTGAGCCTAATGAAGACATCACTGTCCATCAAAAACAAAACCCTGATCCTTTAAGGTGAACGTAAAAAAAAAAAGAAAAAAGAGCAAAGCCAAGGCAAAGCAGACAGCTGGGCTGTTATGTCAACCGTAGTGCTTAATTAATGAATTCACTTCAGAGGATAACATCCTCAGACATTCTCAGGATAACATCCACCAAAAAGGACAATTTTGAAAAAAAAAAGAAAAAGCCTAAAACCACTCTTGGCTAATCTATTCAACATCCTACACTCTCCATATCACTAGACTATTTATTCGTATCTGCATCCAAAACAAATCATTCCCCTTGAAATCAATCCAATTCCCAGAAATTTCCAACAGAAACCAACAAATCCCCTTGGCGTAAATTCAATTAAAACATACAACAAGGAAATGCATACAGGAAATGTATTCTATTTTAAATTGATAGTAAATGTAATTAGCTGAATAGTGAACTTAATAGTGCTTTGGTCAATTAAAATATACTGTATCATCATTTATTTTGAGACTTGTATGTCATGTGTCACATTTGTAACGAGTAAATTAATATTTACTAACATGTATTACGTGAAATGTACTATCGAACAACACAGTACTTTACATTTACTTATATTTACTTTTGTGCTTTAGTTATTTAACACAATAAAGTGTATGGTAAAGCACAACCTAACCTTTAAATGACATTTACAGTGCTTCGAGGCTTGAAGGTCAAACATTACCTTTTTTCCTCCACCACGGTCCTTCAGGAACCGAGTACGAGAGATCTTTGAATTCGATGTTGACTGCGGGTCTGCGGGGGAGATATGAAAATCGCTGGGCCTCGGTCAGATTGTTCTCAACTTTTTTCAGGTGTCCGTGCAACAGTGGTGTTTGCTGACTGCCGACAGGCTTGGATATCATCTCATCAATGGACACACACACGGTTCTAGGGTCTAGCATGAGATCCGGAGGTCCATTGGTATTCTGAGGATGGAAAGAGAGAACGCTTATGTAATACACTGCAGACTTGAGAGAAAAAAGGCCTGAGGATTTTGCTCTTAGGACTCAAAATCTCTGCTGACAAATGTTCGATGTTCAGAAGTCATCAAGGATAAAATGAACAAGTGTAAGAAGACTCTATTAACACTCACACAAACGCGCACACGTTGTATGGGGACATATATGTAATGGTTTGTATACTGTACAAACTGTACATTCTCTCCCATTACACTACCCCTACCCCTGAATCTACCCATCACACAAAACTTTCTGCATTTTTACATTTTCAAAAAAACATTGCTTAGTATGATATTTAAGCTTGTTTCCTCATGGGGACCAAAAAAAATAAGGTCAAAATTTACTGGTATTACTATACTTGTGGTCCCCATAACATAGGGAATACCAGGAACACACACACATTAAATGTGTTGCTCTATAGCAAAATACCAATAAAAAGTAGCAATGTATCTTGTAAACAATGAATATCCATGGTATATTTCAAAGTAAGTACATCGGAGTACCATGGTATATATATATCGAAGGACCATGTTATTGCTCTCTAATGCCATCACTGTACTACTGACAGTATTTTATTTATTTTTGCATTAAGAAGAAGAAGCAATAAGCATCAACACCACATATAACATATGTATAGTATATAGCATAAAATAAAAGTTCATCAGAAATGCACGCGAAATATAAAGAGAGACAACCTAATCTCTCTCTCTCTCACCACAAGGCAGAAGAGGTTACTATCGGACAAAGCTTATTCTAAGCTCAGAGAGAGAGAAAAAACAGTGATGGCTAAATGTGAGTTTAATGCAGTAATGTGTTTCTCCATATTAAAACTGTATTATGTAATATAAAAGGATATTAAAACATCATCATCATCATCACATCTGAAATTTAAAGAATTTATCAAATTAGTGCTGGCACTATGTTTTTATATTTATATATAACATTTATATTTATATTAAATATTTAGCAACTGATCATGCATTAGAAATATGTTTGCAACAGAAATGTTATGCAGTCTGTGACACCAGGACATGTGAAGAACTGACAGATCTGTGCAGTCAGTGAGGGTTACTCTGGTTCACTCGGAATATACACATCAATCAAGCATGGTTTAAACATACAGTTTATTTTACGCAGCTAAATGTGTTAAGTAGCCTATTAAATGGTTAATTAAAAATTTAAAAAT
>FLSR01000305.1:422542-440326 GCA_900092035.1 Leuciscus waleckii | reverse complement strand
ATTTTTTTTTATTTTTTTTGTATGACAGCCTGGCCAAAAAAGCATGTCAGCACAATATTTCATGTTTCATATCACAAATAAGACAATTGACTCCAAGCAAACTAATATGCTGACATGCATGCTTTAACAAATTTGTAATAATATTGCGACATCACTTTTGGCCACTGCTGTAGCACTGAAAGAAAAGACCCGCAGCTTCAATGCAACATTACATCATTAAATTCCAATGCATTATATAACATGCCTATTATAGCCTACTTTAAGGGCACATTTTTTTATTTATTTTTTACATTTTTTCAAATGTTAAACATTTTAACAATACCAATAGACCCTTAAGGATCAGATTTTTATAAAACTATAAAATCAGTCCTCACAACTGATCCAAATATATTCATTCCTTTCTTTGCATGCTAGCCATAACAAGTTATGAAACTGTAGACAAGCTCTTCACTATGGGTAAATTAATTTTTGAAATGTTGCTGAGATTAGAAAGAAAATAAATAAATAAAGACATAATCTCACAACTGATGCAGATAAAGGAATGAAAACTGTTATTGACTAGACTAGTCCCTCCCCTCGAACCGGGCTGCTGTGCAATATAAATGTGAGTGGTCAGCCGAAGAGACGGAGATGCTACAACATGAGGGCACTGGGACTGATTATAATAACTCTGCTGCTGCTGACAGCGAGTCAAGGTACTTTTACATTTCAATATGCAATAGCTACTACAACATAACAACAGGTCTGGATCTGTAGGTATTATTGCTAGTATTAACAATGCTGATGTGCATTGACAGATTAATAGCATTATTTACTAATTGCTGATTGTTGGACCAGTATGGATTGTGCATGATGATTGTTGGTTATGTACTAAGCCATCTTCTCCCAACAGCAATGACACAGAGGTGCAGAAATGGACCTGTGGATATCGAGGACTGTGCAGGAAGCACTGCTATGCGCAGGAGTACATGATTGGTTATCATGGTTGTCCCCGGAGATACAGGTACTGAAATGTTCTGCATTATTACATTTTGTAGATTTTGTAGATATAGATGTTAATTACAATATTCACTTACAATGGAAGTCTATGGGACAATATATACTGTATACTTGCACCATAGACTATCATTGTAAATGCCAACACAATCTCACTGCAATTCGTAACTATTTTACGTTTTGGCGAATTGATGGCTGAGTTCACACCAAAGATGGTAACTATAACGATAATCATTGCTGGGCATTAATAATTACATGAAATCTGGATTACATAATCAGATTCAAAAATTTAAGCACTTGTAATTAAATTATATTATGTTGTAAAATACTCGTAATCAGACTACAATTACTTTTTGTTGATTACAGTATCACACATTATTCTGTATGTATTCTGAAGGGTTTTGTCTTTCAAACACGTTAAAATGTACAAATTCACACATTTCATATTTACATGCAATGCAGGGATTCCACAACTTTTTTGTCAGCTGACCTAATATATTTACTTGAATTATCCCCTGAGATTTTAAGTTAATAAGTTAGGTCAATAATAAAATTAAGTCAATAATAATAATGAATAATAAAATTAAGTTTGTTCTCTTTGTATTTTTGTACAAGATTATACTATTCAAATGAATGTGATAAACGAATTAGGTTAAAAGTAATCAAAAAGTAGTTAGATTACATTACTTTAAATATGTCATGTAGGCCTAATGGATTACGTTACTAACTACAATTTTTTTTAGGTAATTTGGAATCAGTACCGACTACAATTTGTAAGTAATCTACTTAGCATTGAGGTTGGTAAGTGCATACCTGTCAATGCATTTTTTATCTGGTGATGTTTTATTTTATTTTAACTAGTAGGCTAACCTGAAATATTTCTGCCAAAAAAAAAAAAGTAACACAAATAGATATTCTAACCAAATATTTTTATTCTCAATTTCTAGGTGCTGTGCTTTGCGCTTTTAACCTTTCCGAAGAAGCTCCTGTTTATCAAGACTGGATGCAGAACCTCTTCTTTCACAGAATATAAGAAATGCTGTGTTGATTTACGAATGATAGCATAAAGGTGCGGTCATATTGGCGAAGTTTCGTGTGCAATATTGCCAATAGCGTAGAGATGTATGAAGCACAGCTTGCACAGAAGTAACATTCAAACCTTTCTGTTGGTCAGCAAATTTGTATGACGATCTTGAACACAAGCGAAATCTGCGTGGGGAAAATTCACGTAAAAACTCACGATCGCGCCGATTCTTTTACTGGAATCCGCGCGGTTCTTATTGGACATTTTTCCCGCGAAAGTTCACCGTGCAACAGTAGGCTAAATGTGACCGCACCTCAAGAACGATTTATGCTGCAAAATGTAACCAACAGTTTGCATTATTCTCCACATTCTCACTGAGACCATCACACGAAATAAGACTGAGCAAGAAAGCAGCAGATTTACACCTAAAGATATATATCCACATTTTGTTTGTCAAAAGGATCAGCCAATATGTACTCAAAAATCTACATTTGATGGCCCCTTTGTTTATTATTAGACTGGTCCCTTTATACATGCAGTATATTTGTTTGTTATTTGCTCTAACTGGATTAGTGGAGTGAAAGCAGCTCAGCTTTGGTCTCTGCAATATGACCAGCATTGAGCAACAAGAGTTCACTGACCCACATATCTCATAACATGGCAACAATCCCTTCAATACATCGAGGGCAAATGCAAGTTTGATGTCCTTTCACAGTTCGGTCATGAAGCAGCTGGATTGCTGGATACTGTGTGTTGTACTTAATGGTGTTTCAACTGAATAAAAGCAATCTTTAAAACAATGATGTGTCCAATTGAAGATGTATATTTTTGACAGTTTCACACTTACATTGGCCGAGGTATAATAACATTTATTTATTATACATGAGGCAGGTCAACCCCTTGGGTTATGTAATGATACACTGTTAAAAAGAAAGGTTCTTTATTGCCTTACATTGTTCCATGGAACCTTTCCATTCCACCAAAGGTTCTTTATCGTGGAAAAAAGTTTCTGTAGATTATTAAAATGCTCTTCACTCTTCGCCATAAACAACGGTTCTTTTAAGATCTGTTCTCTGAAAGTTTCTTCAATGGAACAAAATGGTTCTACGGCATCACTGCAAAAAATCTCTTTTTGGAACCTGTATTTTTAAGAGTGAATGTAACATTTCCATGACTTACGCTTCTCGAAACCAAACTGTTTTCCTGATGATTTGATTTAAAAGGGATTTGCTTTATGTAAATGTGTCAGAGATTTAAAATGTCCACAGTTCAAAAGGAGGAGTGTTATCTACTACAATGCATTGTTTGCATTGTTTTCATGAGTTGGTATAGGCACGTGCATGAACACTTTATTGGATGGGGCCAAATGTGAGTCATTCCATCAATTGCATATGCAAGTTGGCACAATGGGACAAACCCCCACAGATCTGTTTACACAGGCTCTGCCATCACAATAATGTCTAGGCCGCAGACACGCTTTGAAAGGATAAAAGTGTTATTTGTGGCATCTCATCCACAATAGTTGCATGTGGTCAATGCAATGACCTGCTGCGGTATTGCATATGACTTAACATGCAAACCTCACAGTTGATTTTAAAGATGCAATGCATTAGCGACAGATCTTTTCTCCAGTAGTTATCAAAAAAAAAAGGACAGGGTTATAGATTGTTGACTGGATGGAGGCAAAACGAAATGCAAGCTTGCAGTGGACTGGGAGAAAATAAATTTAAGATAACTAAATGATTGGAGAAGTCCATTTCATGTCAACTCAACCAGTTGTTTGGTTGGTTTGGGTGAAAGAAATACAAAAATTAAGAAGAAAGCCTGAATATTTACTTTGAAATCCATTATTTTGTAGAAGGGGCCAAAATGACAAATTACAGGAGGGGGAAATAACTACAGTATAGAAAAGTGGCAGCATCATTGTATTTGTGGTATATTAGTGAAATCTATTGACTTTAGCAATCTGTTACATTATATGTCAATAATGACAGTTCAAAAATGAGAAAAAGCACTTTCTCCCCTTCAAGTTTGCATATCTGGAACTCAAGAAGTATTAAAGATATCCTTATATCATTTAAAATTTAGATTCTTACCAAAAATGTTTTGGCATCTTCATTTTTAAGACCCTATATCCCACAATCCCAAATATATGGGAATTTCAGTGTGGCTCCACTATTTATGTCTGTCTTTCTGAAATATAAAATTTTAGCTGGGAAAGCTTCTGAAATTTCGTTGCTTTGACATAAAATGACCATATTTTGAAGTGAATGTGAGATTTTATTGAAATATGGTCCTTTACTCCAATTACATATGCATGAACACAAGTCAATATTATGGTTTCTATAGAAAACTTATCTGGCACATGCTAACTGGAATTCAGGGTTATGTAAACACAACATTATGTAACAAATCATCCTGCACACACATCTGAACGTATTTTAGGTGAGACAAGATACAGATGGTTGTGAAAATTCAAGAAACTGAAGAACTTTTTTTTGTTGGAATATTTACTATATTTTATTACAGTGGATATTCAAAATCTGAAAAATAAAAATAGCAATCTATTTGTAAACTGGCTTAAACTGTATGTTGCACCAGTTTTCATATTGGTTTATAATTGGAATATTCTTGTCATGTAAATGATCGTCCTTTGCAGAAACGCTTGATCAGAATATGAACTCTAATTATAAAATGAGCAAATGTTATCAGTCACAAAAGCATCAAACAAATTTGGCAAAGGTTCCTGAAATAATGACAGCAAAACACAAATGTAAAAATGCCTTACTTTATTTTGTAATTTTTTTGTTTTGTTTTGTTTGAGAATAACAGGCACATACAATATGGGTAGCTAAAGCTGAATATCATTAGACAAAAACCGTTGAGAAGTCCCTGTGGATTTCAGCAGGCCTAATATTTCACAATATGGAGAAACAAACTGCAACCAGATGTACGGTTCAAAACTTTTCAAAATAAATTAAGATAATCTATATGAAAATGGCTGTTGACAGAAAACCAGGACATTCAGGTCCATTCACTCCTGAGTGTGAAAAACAGGTCAAGACTGATCCGATGCTCACAAAAAGGGAACATAAAACGGTTATCCCTGGTTCAAGCATAAATGGCCAAACACAAAAGTATCAAAGCGATAGTGGGACAAACACGTCAGATGGACATAGGTCATTTCTTTGCTTTCCGTTGACCTTTAAAGCCTAAACAGATACAATTCAGAATAGGACAAATAAATGCAGATTAAACAGACATTTAATAAGGCTCTATCGGGACAAACACGTCAGATGGACATAGGTCATTTCTTTGCTTTCCGTTGACCTTTAAAGCCTAAACAGATACAATTCAGAATAGGACAAATAAATGCAGATTAAACAGACATTTAATAAGGCTCTATTATATACACTGGTGCTCAGATGTACAAAAATCTGCTTGTTTCAGACACTCAATGCTTACAAGGCGTCGTGAAATGTGGGAGCACTAATGTAGATCACCTCTGATCCAAAAACACTCCTGAAGGAGGGACTCGTTTTGTTTTATGAAAATATAAGTATTCTTCCAATATTTAAACCCTAATGTGACAGCTTCTGATTAAACCACAAAGGGAAAAGCTTTTGTTTAAAAAAAAAAAAAAAAAAAAAAAAAAACTTTAAAGTGAGTGTTTAAATACATTGATATTGAAGAACACTTTTTCTTAGCTATGCATATGGTAGAAATGCCTGGCTTTATTTTAAATTTTTCAATAAAGAGCACTAAACTGAGACACCGGTAATAAATTGAACTTGCATTTAAAAAACAAAAAACAAAACATGGCTCACATAAAAGAAAATTGGACAATTTTTTAGCAATAAGAAAACACTGCTGACCTTATGTAATGTTAGAGCTGAGAGCTAAACTGTGATAACACACACTAGCCTGAATAACATCTGTGTTTTGTCCCACTACAGCCACCGTTACTGAGTGTGCTGGGTCGCTGAAGGCCTGCGTCGCCAGTTTCGACCTTTACTTTGTCTTCTTCTCTGTGGCCAATGTGTCATGAAGCTTTGAGACATATTTTTCAAATTGGTCCATCACCAGCGTCCCGTTCTCGTCGAAGAACACCCCGACCGACTTTGTAAACTCCGTCTCCCTGAACAGCTTGGTTTTCCCGTCAGTGAAGGACACTCTTAACGTATACTGGTCATCAAACCTAATGGACACAAGCCATTTAGTACTATAGTAAACCACAGTATCAAACGTTAATTCCTGAGGAATGGATCTGCTAATAGGGTGGAGCTTCAACACAAATTTCACGATTAGATTTCAAATTATAGGAGTCCGATCAGAGAAAACCCATGATGTGGGCAGGTGTAAACAAGCCCTAAAACAGTGCTTCTCAAACCTGTCCTGGTGACCCCCAACCACTGCACATTTTGTATTTCGCCCTCATCAAGCAAACCTGATTCAACCCTTAAGCAAGACTTGAATTTGGTGATAAACGCAAGACTGTCTTGAAAAAGTGCAATGAAGGGGGTTCCCAGGACATGTTTGAGAAGCACTGGACTAAAAGATTGCGTTTTCGAATTTAACAATCTATATTGGTTTATCAAAATGAAGAGAAACATTGAGATATTCAAGAAATCTACCTTTCAACCCAGCACTAGTTGCTAGGGTGTTCTGCACTGCACCGATGTTTATCAGTTAAGACCCCGATATACTTAAAACGAAATCCAAGAATGAACTGGTGTGACGTAATTTCGACCAAAATCAGGCCGAAACTAAGTTGGTTTGGAGTTTGACAAACTGTTTCGAACTCCAAACAAACTTAGTTTTGGCCTGATTTTGGTCGAAATTACACTGAAAAAAAACAATAAGTAAAATTTACTAAATTTTTCTTTGGCAAGTTTCTGCACAAATATTTTTAAAGTAAATTTCACACGCATATTTTTAAAGTAAATTTCACATATGGAATTAAGTAAACTCTACTTAACTAAGTTAAGTGAAAGTAAAAAAGAAAATAAGTAACTTTAACTTGGCTAGTAAAAGGTTGGGTAATATGTATTTAGTTGAAGTTTCCTTTACAATACATTTCACTCAAACAATATAATATTGAATTAAGTATATATACTTTACTTAAAAGTACCGAAGTAATAATACAATGGATATTGTGTAAGACAGCATATCTGCATATCAGATGTTAAGCGCCATGTGAACGCAGAGACCTCAATACTTGGTAGACCATACACAATGACGGTAACATTTGATGGATCGTTTGTGTTTGAATGTGTCATTTTGAGTAGAAAATGAACTCCAAATGTCACAAAATGGCACGTTACTAATGCTAACAACAAAAGCAATGATGAAACGGTGTAAATACATTATGAAAACAGTGAAAAATCAACCTCATTAATTATTCAAGGCCCAGTGCATGATGGGAACACCAGTATCAGAAAAGTTGAGTAATTTTACTTAATTTTATAACATTGATATTTACGCTTTCATTTCTACACGCTTGAATTGAGTACTAATATAGAATTTACTAAATTTTTTTAACTCTTGCCCGAACTAACTTTTTCATGTAAATTACATTGTTATTTTCTTTAGTATTTACTTTACCACTTACTTTACCACAAAAGCATTTTTATCAGTGTACGTCACACCAGTTCATTCTTGATTTCGCTCCGAAATCTTGGAAAAGTTCACTCCGGCAGGTAAACGCCTTCAAGCGATGACATAATAGGTGGGTGTGGCTATGAGGCTCCGCCTTCTTTGATGTGAAAATCTTCTCCTGTTCATTTCTTCTGTTTAGTCCATCAAGGTCAGACGAGTAAAAACATGAGCTTGTAATTCTAAATGAAAATTATTATTAAAATATAAATAAATATAATTATCTAATTATTTTTCATGTTTATTCTGTAAATCTGTGATATATAAATAAACGTGACTTGACTGCTGAATTGCAGAAACATCCATAGCGCTGTGATCAGATGCTTTCTCACCTCTGTCATTTTTGTTGCGTGTATATTTTGGGAAAGAACACAGAACATATTTAAATATTCATCTAAAAGCCTCTGTGGGCCGCGTCGCTAAAGTACGTATATCGGGGTCTTTATGGTAGGGGTTTGTTTGATCACCACTAATAAATATAAGAAAAAAATTCTCACCTTTTTAGGCTAGAGGACAGCTGCCAATTGTGATCTGGGTCCATTCCAGCTGGGTCCTTCTGCAAGGCCACAAGGAAGATGTTCCTCTCTTTGTAAGAAGTGTACAGGGTCAAAATCCCCATCATTATGAAGTATGTGTTGATCTGTTAAGGACAAGAACTGAAGCAGTGCCCAATTTACATTAATTTACACTGTCAAACCTCCAGCACAAATCATTGCGTCTCTATTGCGTTTCGAGTTTGCTCAATGAAGGATATGAAACAACACAACATGCCAGTACGGGCTTGGACTCTGGGAACGGGTGGAGGTAATCCCAAATTAAAGCTACAATGGCGAAAAGGCAGGAGATCGTGCAAATGAACAGACGTCCATCCACTAAGTTGAAGTTCTCAATGTAGCCATATTTTCAATCAGAACCTATGGGGGAAAAAAAGAAAGAAGAGTAGATGATTAAAAAGATGGACATAACCAGTATAAAAACAAAGTATGCAAATAAATCACTCAAGAAACCACATAAATAGATTTACACATCATAACCAGTCAAATGTTTGGAACAATTATGATTTTTTTTTTTTTAAATGAAAGAAGTCTCTTCCGCTCACCAAGGCTGCATTTATTTGATTTGAAAAACAGTAAAAAGTATTAATATTGTGAAATAGTATTTAATAGTATACTATTTAAAATAATCATTTATAACAAAGTTAATATACTGTTACATGTAATTTATTCAGATCCTTCAGAAATCATTCTGATATGATTTGCTGCTCAGTTATTATTGGTACCATTATCAAATTAAAAACAGTTTTGCTACTTAACATTTTTTGTAGAAAACGTTATACATATTTTCCGGACTTTTTGATGAATAGAAAGTTCTAAAGAACAGCATTATTTTTTTTTATGAATAGAAAGTTCTAAAGAACAGCATTATTTATTTTTTTTATTTTTTTTACATTTATGGTCACTTTCGATCAAATTAATGCATCTTAGCTGAATAAAAGTATTAATTAGATAATAATAATAATTGTTTCTTGAGCACCAAATCAGCATATTAGAAAGATTTCACAATATATATATTTTTTTTTTTGTTAAAATAAATGCAGGCTTGATGAGCATAAGTAACTTCTTTCAAAACCATTAAAAAAAAAGTAATGTTCCCAAGCTTTTGACCAGTATGTGTGTAATATGTAAAATGAAATGAATTATAACAAACCTTCTTAGCTGCATCATCTAGAGAGTTCTTCACAGCTGCACCATCCCATTTGTCAATCTTCACTGGCTTTTCATCAATCCTCCACTGAAACACATGCAATATGATTTTAGCAAGCCACACTGTCAAGCCAAATAGATTATTTAATAGTTTCGTATGTGCAAGATAGATAATATGCAAACTAAACATAGTACAACCTTTTAAGCAAAATGAAAATGTCTGCGCTGCTACTGAATAGACAGCTTAAAGAAATGTTTTTTAAGATTATATTGTACAAAAGTTAGTAGTTTGAATTGAATGTGATGAAATGCAACTACAAAATGCATCTATTAGACTACATCGTTCAATTGCATTGCCTTCACTGGCTGGACTCTGTAACATTGGTTGCTACTAGTGTAGCATGAATCTTTTAATAAATCCCTCAAAAAGCCTCAAGTTATTGATCTAAATCAGCCCACAGCTACTGAATTATTATCTGGCATAACTGAACAAAGTCATCACTTTCAGCCAGGTCAGAAACTTTGTGTATTTGTGAAAATTAAATCCACATCACTACTACTGACTGGTTGTTGTAACACATTAACAACAAGTCTTTCAGCAACAAATGACAAAGTAAATAATCAAAAACATCTTTAAATTATAGCCTATATTTATTTCCCCCAAAAAGACCTACAGGTATTTGGGGAATTTCTGATTTTATTTAACTTGCATAATAGTGCATATAATATAGATTTCCTGAATAACGATAGTATGTTAGTATTTAGGCAGTTTTGCCTTTTATATTATATTGAGATTTTTTACTGTAAAGCTTGTGCATTTGTATGTCGTTTGCTTTATTTAAACTATTGTAAACCAGCTTCTGACAAAGCGTCTGAAAATCACCAATTTGAAATGCTAAATTTCAGATCACAATTAACAAGAAAATCACAGTAAAATAGTTTCGTCCGTTTTGACCGAAATGGAAACCAAATGAAAGCATACTAACGTTAACGTTCCCTTCCTGACTGGAAATAAAGTGACACGCTGAAGGCGAAGGAAATGATGAGCATAACACAATATTGTGTGCAACATAGTGCAATGCTGTGTAATCTGCTGTATCTAGACATTTAAACGGCATTCGACAGTTTTCAATACACATGATACAAATTTTACATTAGTCGCGTGCATTCATTTATAACGTTACAAGTTTACGTGTTATACTCGTTACACGCAAACGAGCGCCATGGTCGCATCAACATCCACGTCCGAATAACGAGTGCGAAAGATGAAATATGTACAAAAAATAAACTACGTTGTGCCCTCAAGACTCAGAAAATCTCATAAAAGGCGATATACAATAAAGGTTTCTTACTTTTTCCAGTAGACCATTCTTTCCGTTCCTCGCCGCCATCTTTTCTTCCTGTCATTTGTTCTGACCTGGGTGAGTGTGATTGGCTAAAATCACTTAAAAATCGTCCAATCGAAATGGGTCTGAAACAGGGAAACAGCTGCTGTGACGTCTGACGTCAAAGGAGGTGGGGCCACAGTGGCTAGATGCGGTGGCGTTCATCCCCATGCACTGAAAACTGTACAAATAAAAATGTGAATTCTCATGTCTGACAATAAATAACTGTGCCCTTTATTGAAAGGGAGATCACAACACACAAGGTGATCAGGTAAACTAAACTAACTGATTTTCCCGCCCTAAATCACCGATTCTCTATGCTCCGCCCACTTTGGAACTTCATGATTTATTTCTGTACGTGTACTTGCACACGTTTGCACTGCAGTCATATATGATGATTACAGGCAGCAACCTTTCAAATACATATCTCGGTAAATAAATAAGCCTCCTTTTTATTTCTGCTTAAATTCTTCTTGAACCCCAGAGCACGTGTCCCACACGATTCAGGGTTTCCACAAAGATTATGTATACCTGTTTGAGCTATCCCATTCAGGACCTTTATTAGCAGATAGCTTTTTGCAGAGGTATGTTTACCATGTTATGAAATAAGGGTGAATACCTCTAGTTCATATTTAGCTTTTATCTCCTTTTATTAATTGGATAAAAAAAAATAAAAATAAAAATAAAAATACGGGAGGACTGGCAAATGTATCAGTTGATTTTGTTGTTGTTGATAATGAACACCCTCAGAAGAATAGACTACATTCTGTCATTAGGAAACAGTGCATAATATTCTTAAAGGTGCAGTAAGCGATTTCTCAAAAATGTTGTTGATATTTGAAATCACGGGCACTAAAGAGTGTATACTCCCCTTACTGATGATTGGCTACAAGTGTGTTTTGCCGCTCAGTCGATCCACTTCAACAGCATTTCTCTGAAATCGCTTAATACGCCTTTAGAAACAAACAAAATCTTTAGATTAAATACTTTTAAAAACGAAAAAAACTTGCTTGCAAATTCTGAATGAATGCTACATTATTAATTCCTGCTCCTAGTGTTTTGTTGACAGAAACCGGAAAATCATGTATAAAGGCAATGTTTAAAAAGATGACATTGTTACAAAGTACTGTTCAAATAAATATAATGTGTTCTTTAGATCTCCACAGAATTCATACATATGCCACATTCTCTTTCAAATCCAGCAATACCTTTCGACAATGGAAGACAATCCGAGTCCTTCGGAAGCCAGTCAGAAACAATCCCTAATAACATCTTTGCATCAGTATCAATATCAATATAGGCAAGTCATATTTTCAAAATAGTACAGTAATGCATAAAAAAATCTATTTATCTCCTCCAATAGTACAGCTGGCAACCTACAGTATTGTATAGAACTTAAATAAAGGAAAACGAAAAGGAAAGACTGCGTGATTGCAGAAATCAGGCATGTTGGCACATTACAAAGAAGTGTACAGGATAGAAATAATCTGTCTGTAATAAAAATGGGTTCAGGGTAAAAAGTAGGCAACAGTAAATGTATGTGCATATAGATGTGGTCCAACTGAATGTGTCTTTTTACAGCAAAAGTAACATGATTAAAGCTTTCTTGGCAGACACAAGTCACAAAATAGATCTCTCTAGTAAACAAAGCCTAATAAAGTTGTGAAATGAAAGTAGCCCTTAAGAGTGGTGTCTCGCCGTTGAGTGATGATCAAGCTAAAAGTGAAACATGTAGAAACTCCCCAAAAAATACAATGACAGAAACCAATGTATTAAATACAAACCACATATTTGTTTTGCCAGTTGCCGAATCAAGTAAGCATGCATGGTTTTTCCGTTGTGGCGTTATATGCACAGCTTTTGCAGAAGTATCCAAATGCAGTTACTTTATATCCTCTTAAATCAGATTTATTATATTTTATTTAGATTACAGTTTGGAGATGTCAAAACACTAGAGAAAAAAAGAAGAAAAAAAAGAAAAAGAAGCTAAGATTAGTTTAAATAATAAAAGTCAAAATAAAACGATCAGATTTCTTTAGAAATCTTAATGGTCAACATTGCACACAATGCCTTTTAGCATTTTAACATCCCAAACTATTTTATAACTATTTTACTTAATGGTATAAAAAGAAAAATATTTGCACAGTTAGGCCCGAAACATACTCTACACAAACATGTGAACGCAAGCGCTTTCTAAAGTCTTTCTTTCGAGTTTGATTTCAAATGATGAAATGTGTAACAAACAAGTGTAGCATTCTCAGCACTGCCACAAGGGGTGCTATAGCAGGCATTAGCATAAACCGTAATCTCTGATCAGTTTTCTCTGGTGAACCACTTACCACATACTTTGTGGTTTATTTTCCTCATTTAGTAAATATAACAATGCAAACTCCTTAACCAGACATATTTTCATATAAGGAGATACCAACCTCCGCAGCTCTACCATTAGAGAGAGCATTAAGTTATTGAATTGCTGTTGGAGTTTTACGACAGTCAATCACTGTCTGTGGATACCATATAAATAAAATTGTCCATGACTTCTTTACATAAGCTCTTTTTGTTTTTCATTGTAAACTCCAAAAATAAGCTCTTTGTGTTTTTCATTGTAAACGCCAAAAATAAGCTTTTTTTTTTTTTGTATCCTTAGATGTTTGTCTTAAAGCGATTCATAGCTAGCTAACTAAAACATTTGAAGGCAACTCGATGGCTGCCTTGAGTACTAAGGTTTGTTTCCTTCCCAGTACTGAAGAATGCAGAAATCACAAACAAGACTGCACTCTTGCAAACCGTTGACCAAGCATTTGCGTCTATGCGCTTGTGTAGAGTAGTTTTCTGACCTAAGGCTACAATTTTACTCTTTCCCACCCAAATCATTCACAAAAAGAAAATATATATATTCGTACGAGTTGTTTGATAGATTGATACATCAAGAGAAAACTTCCCAGGCAACTGGAAACAGGAAATTCCAAAGAAAAAGGGTTACGCTACACCTTTGTACAAACACCTTCTGTTTTACCAAATGTCCTATGATAACTTTAAAACATGCAAACAAACTTCTTGAGGAGCTATTGTGATTGTGATGAGCACAAAGAGATTGAAAGGAGTACTATTGTCTGTGCTTGAAGTACTGAAAAGCCTTTTAAAAGAGTTGTTATATATAGTTCTGTATGCATTTTCCATCCCCCCAAACAACATATACCTATATCTAGTTTCCTCTTTTTGAGTAGTAGAAGCCAGTTAAACAGTAACAGAGCTGGAAACAAAACACTGCAGCTTTGAATCCCCATGAATGGGAAAGTTGCCGAGAGCCCGATCTTGTCCTGCAACCATTGCCCTTGAGCAAAGGCACTTAATCCCAGGTTGCTCTAGGTGGACTCGGATGAAACACTTTGGATGAAACACATCTGTTAAATGGCAAGTCGAAAAAGTAAATACTCATCCAGATGTTAGAAAGCCTCTATAGTGCCTCAGCAAAGAAAACGTTTGCGACTGTTATGAATCACTACGATAAAACACTACTTATAACCGTAAGTCCCTTTAACAGCTATAGTTCAAGTGTTCATTTCTTTTGGAGATTCTTCCTGATCTGCGTGTATTGTGTCCTACCATCCCATCTTTCGTAGCCCAGGACCTGAGTTCGTATTTGTTACGACTTGATTTGTGCCGGTCCACTTTTTGGCATTCTCTGTCAAACTGTCTTTGTAGCTTCAGTGCCAGTTCTCTGTCCACCTTTTCCTGATTCATTCGCCGGACGATAGGATCATCAAGCCTGTCGCGGGCATCGCAGCTATCGGTCCGGGATATTTTTGCCTGGAAGTTCTCTTCCAAGTGTTTGGTTTTGTGGCTTCTCTTTTTGCCCCTTCTTGAGGTAGGTCTGTTAAGTACACAGCTCCTGGTGCTAGGCTCGGTTATAAAGTTCTCAGGGTCTACAGTTCCCTGATTACAATGTCCAGCGAGTTTATCCAACATCGGTGCACACGTTTCTGTGGGTTCACAGAGTGCTTCACATCTGCTACGCCTTTTGGGGATGAAGTATCTGCAATAGTTTGAGTTGTCGACCTGACACGAGTGCTAACTGGCTGTGTATCTTCCTCTTTGTTACACTGATCAAATATAAGCCGTCGTTTATTACAGACTAAAGTTTATCCTTCTGATCCTTAGACCCTTTGGCACTTGACTCACAAATGCACTGACGATCCTTCAAGCCGCCCGTGGCTACAGCACAGCTGCAGAGTCGGCTGTCCCGTTCTTCTACGGGACTCAGTTTATGGCTAAGATCCTCTGCGATCGGACTCGTGACCGTACCTTTTGAGGTCACCTTGATGCTCTGACGATCAACTTCAATCTGCTTCCACTTCTGCAAGATGGTGGGGCTGGCCTCGTAGCTTGTGGACTTCTGCAGAGTGCGTGTCAAGTTCCTAGGGGTCGACTTCACGATCGTAGGCTCCAAAAGTCTCCCGTCGGGCAACCTTTTGGGTGGCGTGCACGGCGAGCAGACGATAGGCTTGAAATGGTTGAGCTCTTCCGATATGCTATCATTGCTCTCGGGGCTAATGGACCTCTCTGGTTTCGTTTGAAGAACAACAGAAACGGAAGAGGTGTGGATGCCCCGCCAGTGGTGTCTCTTATCTAGGCTCAGTACCGGCGCTGAAAAAGACAGACTGTTCTCCGAGGAGAGAAGGATTCCAGCGTTGTAACTATGAGTGATGCTTGCCTAGAGCGGGGAAAGTGGGAGAGTAGTATCACTGTCAATAAAAATGACTGATTCACTGGAAAATGTGCCCTTGTCAAGACTACCACTGATTGCAACAGATGCTATTTCCTTCTCCAGGGGTGTCCAACTGTGCTTCTGAAGGGCCAAGTTCTGGCAGAGATTAGCTCCTACCTGCCCTAAAACACTCTTCTGGAAGTTTCTAGTCATTTAGAAGACATTGATTAGCTGGTTCAGGTTTGTTTAGCTAGAATTGAAGCTAAACTTCAGGAGCAGAATTGGACACCCCTGTCCTACTATATATGTGCTGTGGCCTAGTGGGCAGAGATTGGTGATTATATGCTGCGTTCACGCCATGTTGTAAATACCGTAATTAAGAGATGACAACCCGGGACGTTCTACTTGGAGATGTTCACATTAGAGGTCTTCTCGGACCCTAAAATCTAAACAGACTCAAATCACTTTTTACACAAACATGACATGCATAAATATTTTTTTTTTTACAAAAACCCGACCCGAGTCAGACCCGATAAAAGTAGACCCAAGTCTGACCCTACCCAAAGGCATTTATTTTTTAACCCGACGGGACCCGAACACAAACAGTGTCCTGCTGACTGATTTGGCCACTGCTCCATTACTTACATTTATTTCTTAAATTATTTAATATTTTTGCGTGCCCTTGAGTTCATCTTTCAATTATGACCAGTGAATTTGGATTTGCTAGTGTTGTCTGCAACGTTAATTGCCTCATCTACGGTGCACACAAAAAAGAAAATCCCTGCATGAACACGCAGCATAATGAAGCGAATGGCTTTTCCTGATGGATCTCATAGCTATAGGATGGATTTCTGAGAGCGAGGTTACAAACATTTAACTTTTCTATGTGTGTTTCTCAAAAATGCACTTGACATGAACACGCAAGTATGTGCTGAAGTGCTGAAATGTCAATCACTCATCACTGTAACCTCATTACTTCCTATTACTTTTGAAGTAATGCTATTTATCTGACCATAAGATGATTAAAGTTTATTGTAATTCATGCTAACGACACTCGTTGAAAGAGTAGGCAAAAATGTGGAGCAATGATTCGCAGAAGCAAGTGTGCGTATAATCCATTGCGGATCCAGAGAGAAATTAGAAAGTGAGATAACGTTGTCATAGAATCAAAAATTTGTTAAATGCTCAACATAGTTGAAAAGAATTCGAGTCTTCTCACGTCCATTCGGAAAAAGCACATCTATCTTAAATTACCCGAGACCACTAATACCGAACCCGACCCATGTCCAAGGCACTCTACAAAGTTTTGGACCCGAACCCTCTTGGATCTCGGGTCGGACCTCAGGTTTTCGGATCCAGTGGACCCGCGAAGACCTCTATTTCACGTACTCGGAATCAGAATTATGCATTTCTACAGCAACACTATCAACGGCAAAATAAATCTGGAGCGGTCATGTGGTACAAGCCAGAACAGCTCTCCGAAAGAGTTTAACAAGATGTAATTACAAGTTCTACGAGGACGTGAACTCTTTTTACAAGTCGAAATCTTGTAATTACGGTAATTCTAACATGGCGTGAACACACCTATACACTAAATAAAGCTGTGGATTTGAGATATAAGAATGCACAAGATTCATTTGAAGGTGTGGAAAAAACTCAGTTGTTAAACCAAATGGCAATATATTGGATTTCTAAAAGCACAAATGGACCTACATGAAAATCTCAAGTAAGTGCATTGCAGAAGATGTTTTCTGGTTTCAGCCCAGTAAGACTGGTTCGATCCCCAAAGAAAAAAAGCACTTAAGCCAAAAGCATACTTCCTGTGTCCGCGGTCCACTGCGGAAAATGAAGTATACCTGAGCCTTTAAACTTAGGTTTCTCTAGGACAGAGTTCTTCAAATCCACTGTGCTTTTTTTCCAAACTCGCCTACTTGTAATTTTCTAGTAATTCTGAAGACCTTGATTAGCTTGTTCATGTGTGTTTAATTAGGGTTGGACCGAAACTGCTTTGGATAAATGTGTCTTCTTACTCAAATAACATATTTTTTCAGCACTCTGAAGTGAAGTTGAGAGCCAAATATATTTATTGGAACAGCACTGGTGTTTTATCTAACAACAAATTAGACTGATGATTACACATTCAGGCAATAACTGAACTATTATACCTTGTCAGGAACAGCATGATGTGTGTGAACTCTGCTTTTTCCTCTGCCGTCCTCAGAATCCGTACAGCTCCTGCTCCTCTGAACGGCACTGCTATGAAGACAACTGTAATGCAGCACAATGATGGTATAGATGTTTATCTCTATATAA
>FLSR01000305.1:402565-422316 GCA_900092035.1 Leuciscus waleckii | reverse complement strand
TATATGCAACTTTATTTTATGCTATAAGGAGAACAAGCAAAACAGGCTTATTAGAAATCAGAAGTGCTTTGCATTTTACCAAATGCCAAATAAGTTCAGGCCATCATTTAAATCCCTTATGAGGGATGTTTGTGAACTTTTCCACTGTGTTGGAACAATAGTAATTTAATCAAATGTTAATACTGAGGTATTTATAAGGAACTACAGGTTAATTAAAAAAATAGCATGGTATATGTCCAAGAACATTGTAATACTATCATTTTTATTGTAAATGTAAGCGAAAAATAATGTCAATGAGAAATGAAGAGTGCAAACAATTGACTACGTAGTGTCATGCCTCTGTAACGTACCTTCATCTTTTGTTTCTCGTACTCTTGAGCATTTCTCCAGGCTTATGAATTGGCACAGGAGCACGAAAGATTTCTAAGAGATGAAAACATAAACATATAAGAAATCACAAAAAAGAAGACATTATGGCCAATTGGCTTCCCTTTTTCCTGACACAAATTCAAACTCACTAATGACACCAAACCATGACAAACACATTTGATGCTCTCTAGAATCTCAGTTCAGTCACTAGCTCCGCCCACTGAACACACACATGCCTGGACAAGTTCCCACTCAGTTTTACATTCAATCAATTTTACAAACAGCCAGGTTAGGAAGAGGATACCACACTAAAATGTCATAGCGACAAATTCAATTTGAATAAACATTTTTTCAATTTTTTTTATAAAACTAATTCTTAAATTAGTTATAAAGTCTAAATTATACAATCCGGTAGTTATGTTGATCACGGTCTGATGGCCATAAACTTGCTTTCTGTGTATTATTCGAGGTTTGAAAACATTCCATATTTTCTTCGTTAATTTGACCAGTTGTCATTTTATGCAAATAAATGCTCTAATGACAATATTTTTAATTGGAATTAAAAAAACAAAAAAAAGTTGTCAGTAGTTTGTAGAATAAGTAAAAAAATATATAATTTTACTCAAACAGATACTTAAAAACTGCTCATTATACAGTGGTGTCTTATTCTTTTCCCAGAGCTGTCTCTATATAGAAAAAAAAAGTATATTTTACGTGTTTGATCAAATTTGCCACTAAAATCATCTTTAGTTGTGTTTTTTCAAGTTAAAAACGCAACGCGTCAGACGCGACGCGACTATGAATTTGTAGACACACAGCAAACGTTAAAACAGCGCAAACAGTCCTGTGTGAAGTGTGTGTGTGTGTGTGTGTGTGTGTGAACGCCCCCCAACAAAACACTGCTGTTTTTCCTCCAGATACAGTTCCCTGGTTAAAAATAATTTACGTTTCATATTCTTCGCGTTGGATAATAGAAACACTCGATAATAAAAATATATCTTGTTATTATTGAGTTATTAGGTGAAACGGTATCATATCACTGAAGGTGTAAAACTGTCTGCCATGTCATTCGGCGATTTCTCCAAGCGTAAACAATGATTTCAAACTCATGATTATGTAATATTCTTCAAGTCACACTGACTAACCCCCGTCCGCGATCTCGCCGTCCCTCTGCTCCATCCTCCGCTTGCATCTCTCCGGGTGACTGAGGCGGACCAGCTCCCACAGCTCGGCGTTGACCAGGCTCTTCTCCCGGGACTGTGTGCGGGCCCAGCTGGACACCCGCAGCCGGCACAGCGGACAGCACAGGCTGATCAGCTTCACCGTCCGCTGGAAGCAGTGCAGGCACACCGAGTGTCCGCAGGGCATCGTCACCGGCTCCAGGAGTATCTCCGAGCACACCGGACACCGGGCCTCCTCCAGAGACAGCGGAACGGCGTGAGCGCCAGGCCTGGTTTTGCCTCTCTGTCCCAGTCCAGTGGATTTGGCGGACCCCACTTTATGAGCGTACAACATATTTGTGTTACAACAACATACAAGTTATGTTTGAACTTGCTGTTAT
Organism: Leuciscus waleckii; assembly: GCA_900092035.1. NCBI lineage: Eukaryota > Metazoa > Chordata > Actinopteri > Cypriniformes > Leuciscidae > Leuciscus > Leuciscus waleckii. The sequence continues at coordinate 420,386 of FLSR01000305.1, read as the reverse complement.
CATCTTTGTATTCGGTGCATCCTCTTTTAAAACTGGTGTGAAATGAGGACAATACATTTAGTGATGGATTTCTCCGAAAATCTATCAGGTTAATTGCAGATTAATTATCAGTTAATTGATTCGTCGGGTCATAAAAAGGATATATGTGACCATGGACCACAAAACCAGTCACTTGGGTCAGTTTGTTGAAATTGAGATGTATGCATCATCTGAAAGCTGAATAAATAAGCTTTTTATTGATGTATGTTTTTTTTAGAATAGGACAGTATTTGGCAGAGAAGATACAACTATTGAAAATCTGGAATCTGGGGGTGCACAAACATCAAAACATTGAGAAAATCACCAAGTTGTCAATTTATGTTCGCAATTGTTCTGCATTCATGCACAAAAATAAATGTTTTATATATTTACAGTAGGAAATTTACAAAATATCTTCATGGAACATGATCTTTACTTAACATCCTTATGATTTTTGGCATAAAAGAAAAATCTATAATTTTGACCCATACAATGTATTGTTGGCTACTGCCACAAATATACACGTGCGACATGTTTTGTGATCTAGGGTTACATATGGATAGTTGATAAATAGCATACATTAAATGAAAAAAAAAAATATATATATATATTTGTTTTATGAACTTAAGTTGGGCAAAATATGGAACTAATTGTGCCCTTGTTTTCCATCTGTGTAGTTGATGCTTCAAAAGCCGTTTGAAAACACAATGTCAGTCGGTAAGGCTGCTGTCAAGGTGCTGCATTTAGGGAGGATTTCCTACGGTAGTGCCTTGAAGATACAGCAGCTGCACATAAAGCAACATTGGATTCGTCCAGCATCAGCCCAAACACGTTATTACTGTGTGAACATGAGCCTGTGTACACCATCGGCATCAGACAGGCTCCTTACCCTCCTGAGGAGGAGCGAAGACTCAAAGAGCTGGGAGCAGACTTCTTCCGTACCAACCGAGGAGGTCTAATAACTTTCCATGGACCTGGTCAGTTAGTGTGTTACCCCGTCCTCAACCTGGGCTGCTTTAAGAAGAGTGTGAGATGGTACGTGTGTGAACTGGAAAGGACTGTGATCAAGATGTGCAGTAAATTTGGGATCAACGCCTCCACTTCTCCAGATACAGGAGTCTGGGTGGGCAACAACAAAATCTGTGCAATTGGTAAGTAAGTTATTCCACAGTGGGTCGGCAGCATAGGGAGGACTAACAGCATATTAGGCTGGTGCTAAAAATGTATATATATATATATAATACTACCATACAAAAGTTTGAGGTGGCTAAAATCTTTTTTAGGTTTTTGAAAGAAGTTTAACTGAGGCTGCATTGATTTGATTAAAAATACAGTAAAATAGTGATACTGTGGATTGGAATAATATTACAATATAAATAAACGTTGAAATATAAAAAAATATATATATATCCTTCAGAAATAACTCTAATACGCTTATTTGGATCTCACAAAAACATTTATTATTATTATCAGTGTTGAAAGTTGTGCTGCTTAATATTTGTGGAAACCATGATATATATGTTGTTTTTTTTCAGGATACTTGGAATAGAATGTTTAAAATAACTGATTTTTTTAAAATAGATTGTTTGGAACAATGTAAAAGTCTTTACAGTCTCTTTTGATCAATTTAATGCATATTTGCAAAGTATGGAAGCTTGTTTCCACCACAGAATAAAACATTTTAAAAGATAATTGCAACTTTTTATCTCACAGTTATCTCACAATTCTGACTTTATAACACACAATTGTGAGTTTATATCTTGCAATTGTGACTTTATATCACCCAATTCTGACTTTATAACTCACAATTGCAATTTTGAGATGAAAGTCAGAATTGTGAAATGTAAACTCGCAATTGTGAGAAAAAAAATCAGATTTTTTTGGTCAAAATTCGCATTTACCTTTTTCATTTTTTATTCTGTGGCGGAAACAAGCTTCCATAGCAACGTTTTAATTTCTTTAAAAATAAAAATAAAATCTTAATTGACCCCAAACTTTTCCACCAGTAGTGTATAGAATGTTACCAAAAGCATTTTCATTGTCACAATTTGTTTACATTTGATTGGTCACCTACAAAAAGTGCATTTTATTTAATCATATAATTTCTTTGTATAAAATGTTTCAACAATATATTTCCAGCTTTAAATAAAAAATAAAAAAATCATGGCCCCACTGTACATTTTGTACAAATAAAGTTCAAGAGAAGATTGTGATCAAGTATTTTGTTGGTAATTGTCTTGTTTTGCAGGAATCCATTGTGGAAGATACATCACCTCTCATGGTTTGGCTCTTAACTGCAACACAGACATGAGTTGGTTTGACAACATTGTGCCATGTGGGATTGTGGGAAAAGGTGTGACCTCACTGAGCCGAGAGCTGGGACGGGATATCTCGACTGAAGAGGCCATACCAAAACTGCTGGAAGCTTTTACTGAACAATTTAACTGCACTTTAACATATAATGGTAGCTTCAGTTGAAACACTTCTTAATTGTAAACATTAGTCTTTTTTAATGGACAAATGTTTAAATCTGTCTGCTTGTAATGTTATAAAAAATAATTACATTTTTTGCATTGTCAATTTACTTTCCCATAAAAATATTTTGGTATTACCATGGTACAGTGATGGTTTCAGATCATAATACCGAATGCTTGCTATATAAATGTACCATGTTATTACTACATGGTACCCCAAGGTGCTTCAAACAATATCAATGTGCACTTATTGTCAAAAATATTTCTTCATGGGTTTTTTATTTAGGAAACAGTGCTTGACCCAGTAGAGTGACCAATATGAACAATAAAGACCAGGAGTTGCAGTTCACATTTCCAAAGGCAGAAGAGAGAATAGATCAATGAGTTTAGGATCCAACCTTGATCTAACTTGAAATACAGAAACACTAAGATTAGGCCTATGCAAAATCGATTAAGGTCATCTCTGCAAATACTAAGATTTTGATTGGTCACGAGTAGATAATTCTAGAAATTTTCCAGGATTGTGTTCCACAAAGTAAATGTTATTTAAATAAAATAATTGATTACCTTTCGATACACTATATTCTTGATTCATAAGCAAAACATGCTGTTTGCATATCAATTCAGGAGGGGTGGACAGCCACAACATTAAAACCACCTGCCTAATATCATGTAGATCCCAAAACAGCTCTGATCAAACGAGGCATGGACTCCACAAGACCTCTGAACGTGTCCTGTGGTTTCAGGCACCAATACAAGTTGCGAGATGGGAATTGCAAGGCCTCCAGGATCAGATTTGTTGGTTCAGCACATCCCTCTCAGATGCTCAGTCAGATCGAGATCTGGGGAATTTGGAGGCCAAAGCAAAACCTTGAATTTTTGTTTGTAATTTTCCTCAAACCATTCCTGTTTTTTTTTGTTGTTTTTTGCAGTGTGGCATGGTGCATTATCCTGCTGAAAGCCCACTGCCATCAGGGAACACCATTGACATGTAGAGGTGTCCGTGGTCTGCAATGATCTTCATGTAGGCTGTGGCATAAACAATGTATGTCAAATTAACATCCACATGAATGCCAGTACTCAAGGTTTTCCAGCAGAAACATTATCCAGAGAATAAAACTGCCTGGCCTGCCTTCTTCCCTCAGTGCATCCTGCTGCTGCCATCTCTTCCCCAGGTAAATGATGCACATACACTCGGCCATCCAATAAATCTAAAAGAAAACGCGATTCACCTGACCAGGCAACCTTATTTCATTTCTCCATGGTCTAGTTCTGATGCTCGCACCTCATTATAGGCGCTTCCGGCAGTGGACATCATGGACACTCTGACCAGTCTACGGCTATGATGAACGTGATTTCACCGAGTGCAACATCTTTGATCCTGGAACTATATCCAATCAACCAATCGGATTTAAGGGACAAGTTTACAGTTTTTGTCAAGTTTAAGCTTACAACCAGGGTTAGGTACTTCTACATCAGTGTTATTTCCCTCTGGTTTTAATGATACGTTATGGGTAGGGTTAGATTTAGGGGTAGGGATATTATTAGGACTACATTTTCAGTCATAACTGTTGTTCCAGGATCAAAAAAAAATATGTTGACCCATGCAGGAACAGGTCTTACTTGGCAAAATCACGGTGACTCTGCGGCTACACAGACAGATACTCAGCAAACTGCGATGCACTGTGTGTTCTGATACTTTTCTATCATGAGCAGCATTAAGTTTTTCAGCAATTTGAGCTACAGCAGCTCCACTGTGTGATCAGACCATGACGGTCTAGCCCTCACTTCCCACGTGTGTTTTGATCGATCGGATCACAAGTAGACATGGAGACACATTTCTGTTTACACCTGCTGTTTTTAGTCTTTGTCCACTTTCAACCACTTCTGTCATGATTTGTTTGAGGGGAGCTTTTTCTATGGGCTTTTTTCCGATTTTTCGATCTAATGGATTAAATAAGCTCACACAATATACATATGAACGGGACTAGACGCGACGGAGGCCAGCATCTTTCGTTTATGCTCTGATAGCCTCAAGACCACTTCGAATGAAGTTGAGTGCATGTTAGAAATCAGGAATGGTGAGAGAACATTGTGCTTAGTACATTTTTATCTTCAAACCAAACTTGGGTCTTCAGCCAACAAAGTTTAAATCCTGTCTGGCTAGAGCACTTCCCATAATGTTTACGGGTCAGTCAGTAACATGTTATAGGTTCTTCATGGAACCATAAATGCCTATAAAGAATTTTTTTAAACCTCATATGAGATTTATGACTCCCATGAAGGCCTGAAGATGTCACCAGAGGGATCCTCATAAAAAAGTGCCTTAATGAGAATGTCTGAAGTCAGGTGAAACAGCTTCACATGATTCTTTCAGTCCGTCAACTTCCAAATTCACAAGTTCGATTTTTTTCTCTGTCCAACTTTTACTTTGTGTGAAAAGAGTGGCAAATTTTACGAACTGTAATTATGTTTTTGGAGCATCTCTCTGTAAAGACTCCATTTTTGTAAACATGATTTATATTCTGTCAGGCTTGTGGAAATGGCAGGCCTGTGGTGGACCAGCAGTGATTTATAGATGTTTTTTTCCCCCCTCTGATCATTGCAGTGGCACTGAGTGGACGGCTATCAAAAGGACGGGCGCTAGATTCAATTACACGTCATCTACAGAGGGTGTGTGTCCTTGGGGCCAAAATCTTGTGATTACATTTGTACCTGCTGAAATGTCTCCTTTTGAAGCGGCGACTGATTATTATACAGGATGGCATCTGTCTCTGCTTTTGATCGTTACCAAAAAAAAGTACTGTTCATATTGTTAAGCTTTCATATCTATAATTTCATGACAAGAAACAGCCTTTTAGGTTTTGGCCTGGGGATTGTTGCATGAAGTAATAAAGGAACAGTTCACCCCAAAATGAAAATTCTGTCATCACTTATTCACCTTCATGAGCAAAACCAGATTGCTGACATTTTTTTCTGTGGCACTTGAAAGGAGAGTTTTTGAAGAATCTCTTCAGCTCTTTTCCAGTCAATAACAGTTGTGAACCTTCAACAATGACAAAAAAAGGACGCTAAAAGTATAGTCCATACGTGTTTTATTCCAAAACATCTTTGATGTCTAGCTAGCTTCATATATGCCATATTTAATTTAAGAGCCATGGTGGAATTTCACAATTAATAATGAGCTTGAGTATCGGTCTGTTCCTCTCGCAAAGCTTTAGTATGGATTCATAAGAGTTGTAATGCAGCACATATAGACTACTTTTGTATTGCTTTTTGGAGGTTGACAGATGTTGTTGCTTTGAACTAAAAACCTTTTGTAGAGAAAAAAACCTTTTTTAGTTTTTTTTTTTTTTTTTTTTTTTTTTTTTTTTTGAGCAAAGAGCTGTGTGAAGATTCCCTAAAAATATAACATTTTTGAGTGAGCTGTTCTTTTAAATGAAAGGTATTTACAAACTTCACCAATAGATGGCAGTGCTTCGATGCGTATCTGGTTTTGAAAAGGATAGATTAGCAAATGACAGTTCTGTAGGATTTGTAGTGTTGTACGGAGGAACCAAAAGCCTGTACCATATGTGGATGCTTTGCTTTGGAATTAACCTTTTGTGACTGGATTCACTGATTTTCATGTTTATCTATCAAGTGACGAAATCATGCTGGAAAAAGGTAACAGTGACTATATCTGTATGAAGAATGAACATTTCGTGCATTTGTATGCCAAGACATGGATAGGAAAGAATGATGCTAGGAGAAAGCTGTTTCCATTAACTTCTCTAACCCCTTCCTTGTCTGGTAGATTTTCTTTGTTCTGTTTTATTGATTGTGGCCACTTGATCATTCGTTACCTATTCATATGCAAGCCAGGACAGTTATGTAGGCTAATTGAAGTATGTGGCATCATACCAAGCAATAAATTGATTGTCACCCCAGGAATGTGCATAAAAAGAAACCCTCTATTGATTAAATGGGGGGATGACGTTATCATCACCAAACAAGCTGACCAGCTGGAATATGTTTTTATTGGACAATAAGGATGAGAGTTTGACATTAAAAACAGAACACAGCCTGATACAAAAGAAGTTTGTAAGAGGAGAGCTGCACTTAAAGGCAACCCTAATACAGCCTGTCCTCTGGATTTTGAATGGCCCTCTAGAGGATTCCAACACAGCAGTCAGCTTTAATGCAGTAACAAACACGAACACTGCTATCCTTTGCAATGTATGATGGTCACGCCGTCCCCTCTGCTCAAATGCTTTCATTGACGGCTAGTTATATCGAGGCGAGCACTGTGATTGGATCAGGAAGCACCAGCACTAGGATGTCCTTTTCCTCCTGGAGAGAGCGCTAAAGAAAGCTTAAGCGAGAGGCAGTCAAAGACACGTTCTGTCATTTAGCCCTCTAGGTCAGACCATCTGGATGACAGTTTTCAATGACTTGCTGTAATGAAAGAAAAACTTAATAATATATTTTATTATTTTTCCCTTTTGAAGATTTCTTTTAAGTGCAAGCTCACCATATTGCACATCTTTCGAAATATTTCAGAGCCCTTTCATACTTTTACCAAAGCTGCAGTTCCATTCAAAGTCAAATGTAGAATATTCTTACCTGATTCCACTGCCTGACACTCAAGATGGCGTTTAAGGAAACACAACGGAAAATGTTAGCATTCAATTATCAACAAAGAAAGAGTATTGCTGCGTTGCTTGCTGAGTATCGTATGGTTCATAATTACCATAAAAAAAGCCACCTGGACGTTCTTCTCAGGGCTTACTCAGGGAGTATGTTTTTCATTTATTTTCAGATTATTCTTGCATTAAGACATTAACAATAGTTAATTGGAATTATTCAACAGAAATATAACTATATTTCACGGCTGAAGCTGCTGCCATTTTGAGTCTCTCAGAAAAGTCTCTACAAGGACATGAATGATTTTTACAAGTCGGAATCTCGTAATTACAGTAATTTCGACATGGTGTGAATGCATAGGAACCTCGACTCACCAATGCCTTTTACTTGTTAAATAGCGAGTGTTTATCATCTGCACACCCATGTCTTGGAAAAATGATTGCTAAATTGGACGTTTTTCCAAGTAGGAAGTTGGGAAATACAATAGTCTGGCCCAGTGTTGCCACCTTGTGAAACAACTAATTAGTGCATTAGTGTGAAGTTCATGGAACCTTACGATTTTTCAAATTAGTGCAATTAAAAAAAATTGCTGTGCGCTGCTGTGCTGACGACATTTATGCGCTATGTATGCATACCCTAGTGGTGGCAAGCCCAAAGTATTCTCTGATTTTTACACGTACACTAGGATATATAGCGAGATGCAAATGTCGTAATCAACATACAGTAGTAGTAGCCTGGAAATCCAGACCTAAATCTAAAAGATTAATGGTCTGGGTTGACTAATGAAAATCGGCCAGCTCGAGGGGCGGCACCAAGCATGCATTTAAAAAAATCTAACTGTACGCAATTGGATAACACTACGACCAATCACAACAAGTATCGCTTAGCCACCAGCGGAGCTAACTGGTAGATTAGGCTCTTACTGTATCTGGTCGGCAAAACAGCAAAAACTGCATTCTTGCAAAGGAACGATTCGAGCGCCGTCTTCGGTTTCTCTTTTAGAGAAAAAGTCTAAATCTTTCATTGTAGCGGCCAAAGCCATTTCAAACAAATGGTGTTCATCCATAGCCATCTTGCAATGTTTACTAATGACTTCGATGTCGCAGCGCTGTCGCCATCTCGCCTCTGGCCCGTCTATATCAGATAACCCGATGTGATTGGTGCAGCTCAGATAGAGGGGCATATTTAATGAGCATCATTACTCGACAGCAGAGTAACTCGTTGAGCTCTCAACTTGTGCTCTCGCGAGAACTCTGGATTACCAGGGTACAGTAGTAGTACATGTGTACTTTTCTCACATGTGCCTTGATTTTTATTTGTATTTTTCTTGCACTTAATAGTGGGTCCACAAGGTGGCAACACTAGATCGGCCTGTTATTTAACAGTCCAAAATGAAAGAGAATGGATAACACAGATTTGAAAATACTTTTTTTACACGTCGGAATCTCGCAATTACTTTAATTCCAACATGGCATGAACACATGGGAACCTTGACTCACTAATGCATTTTACTTGTTAAATTTAAGTTTGAACTTAAAATGCCATTCTGTTGCATTTTTAGCAAGTTAGAAATCCTGATTTTCCTAGTTGAATGTTATGCAGCATAAGCTCTCTTGTAATGATCACTCACTGTAATAGTGGAAGTAGCTGTGAGCCATATAGCTGGTGTATGTGTGAAAACTCTCTTCAAATCAGCCATCATGAGAAGCAGGAGGATGTGAAAATGATGCCACGACCGGTGCTCCAGGCATATTCCGTAGTGTGGAAACACAGTGTGGTTATCCTTGCTCTACTCTGGTTCTTGAGCAGCAGGGGTTGATGCCCGGAGGGAAGAAGTTAGTGTCAAGAGAGTTTAATGGAGAAGCTGGAAAGTGGTGCTTGTCATCGATCTTAACACATGAGAACAATGGGTACGCCAAAATAGACCCTAGCTAGCCCACTTACAGTCAGAACCCAGCCTCTGTAGCAGGGGAACACAGCATAAACGTGACTTTGCAAAGTATGACATGTTCCTGGATCAACATCATCTGCTGAGAATTCCTAGTACTGTCCCTTAAGATAAAGTACAATTAAACTGCACTAGCATCAAATGACTACTTTCAAACAGGTTTCCCAAACATTCTCCTCTCTACTTTTAGTTTTCCAACATCTAAACTTGAAGGAAAGGTTTTGAAAACCCCTAACTTCAGTCCTAAACCCAAAGTATAAGTTCAGTTTAGCATAGGCGTACAGCCGCCATATACAATAGTCCATTTCATAGCGTGGTGGACTCATTCTCACTAGAAAGATTAATCTTTGTCCAGTGTCTGCACTATTTCTCTCCAGAAGTTATGTTCGCTGAAACTGAAATGGTGCTCCATTTAGTCTGAAACTTACTTTGTGGTCGTTAAAACAGAATGGTCTATAGTATAAATGTGTGAATGAAATTCAGACAAACTACATCAGCCATTTTGTCACAGTCATGTGACCTATGGACTTCACCGCCATTCACAAATCCTCTCCCGTGGTCTCATGGGATAGTAAAGCGTCCATTGTATGCACACTTCAGAATCTTGGCAAAGTTGGTCTATTGTTTTTCGAATACTGTGTATTCGGACAAACTACTCTGTTGGCATAAACTTTTTTGCATAAATAGCAGGAAAGCATCCAAATTTGTTTTTGTTTGGTTTCTTTTTTTCAACTGTATAAAAAGCCTGGCCTAGTGTTGCCACCTTGTGGAGCACATAATTAGTGCATACACAGTATGCATGGCTAGAAATTCAGGATGCATGAGTACTATGGTGACAACATTTGCGCACACTGTTCAAATTCCCTAGTGACACCCCAAAGTATACTCTGATTTTTATTTGTACACTAGGGTATATAACGCAATGCAAATGTCATCATCAGCATAGTACAGTTTTCTCACACATGCACCTTAAGCATTGTTATATTTTTTCCACACGTGCCCCTTTTTTTTTTTTTTTTTTTCTAATTAGTTGGTCACAAGGTGGCAACACTAGACTTGCCTGTTGTTTCACAGTTGAAAAAGAAACGAAAGTTATGAAACAACAACAAGAAATTATTAGAGACCTCAACAACAATAGATGCCCGCGTTGACAAGTGACAAGTACGAGGCGGTTAAGAAATACACACAACTCAAGTTTTAAAAGAGTCCAAAGACATTTTTATTGTTCATAACTTTTCAGAAATAGCGCAGGCAGTTTGCATACACTTTCAAATGACGTATACTTTAAAAAGGCTGTGCATTCAGCTTTATGCATATGCTAAGCATAGCGTCAGACCAAAGTATACTTTGGTATTAAGCCTTACCCTAAAACCTGAATGTTGTTCCAGGACCAACAAGGATGTTGATCCAGGAACACACTACTTGGTGAAATCACAGTCGCCTGAAGGGACTCCTCCTTCCAAAGAAATGACTTTGATTTGATGTGGTTTATAGCAAATGAATGGTGAAAAATGAGGCTAGTCACATACAAGGTTTGTGCCACTTTCAGCATAGAGACAGAGGAATAAAAAGAGTGGTTGAAGCGTTGAAGGAGGGATGTATTTTTCCAAACCACTGTGGTTATGCAGCAGTGTGTGCAACATGCTGTTAGAATAGGGGTGCTACTACTATTTTGGGCTGTTGAGCTGTCACTGGTTAGTTTGACAGGAAAGCTGTAGGGGAGGGTGGATGAGGGAGTGAGGGCAAATGTGAAAGTGAGCAGCACTTTGAAAATGAGCTTTACGAGGTGTCATCCATTGAAATGGACGAAGAGAATTTTCAATTGGATTAGAAAGCCTACATGTGGGAATGTGCTTGTACTCACATACTCGCTCCTGGAGGCCCATTAGCCACAGCCGAGGAGTTGTTATTGATCTGTGCACCTCCAACTCCTTGTTGTCTGAATACAACATTATTGCAGTGAATTATTGGCATCGTACGCCATTAATTCTCTTATGTTTCACAATGAATCAAACATGCTGTCCTTAGGTCAATTACACCCTCATCTGCATTATGGTTTACTCAGGAAATAAATTGTACATAAAGAAATAAATAAAAGCCTAAAGCCATTGGGAACATGTTCTCTGAGCGATGGTACATTTATGAAGGATAATCAAGGCTTTGATTTATGTCTGAAATACAATCTGAGTTAAAGGTTAAGTGTCTAATTGTTAAATGTTAATATGTTAATATGTCACTCAATTATGATGTTGAATCGTTCTTGTTGAATCATTCTGAAGAAGGTAAAGACTGTGATTCTGAGCCAATGAGGTCTATGTTAAGACCGTCAGTCCAAATCCAATTATTGTGTATTTCTGATTGGAATCCGATCATATTTAGCAAGTCTGAACGACAAAAAATCACATGAAATGGAAATCTTTTTCAGGCTAGGTTCACAGTCCAAAATCTGATTATTTGTGTATCTGATTGGAATGACTGGTTGACTGTCCACACTGTGTATCACAAATGTTTAGATCTGATTTGTGTGTCCCGTGGCACTCTTTCATTTTCCGGAATATCTGCATCGGTTTCTATGGCAATGACGTAGTGATGGTAGGTATACAACAACAACAACAACCGCAACATGGAGGGGTTTGCATTACAGATGTTGTCTTATTTACAACATGACAATGTGTTACCGCAAACGTAGAAGGCTGATATGTGTGGCTTTAGTTTTAAAACATGTCTCCGTTATATTGCCATTTCCTGCTCGCCTGGCACTTTGCAACAACACAACTTTGTTTCTGCGGAGACAGCATGAAATGAAGCCGTGCATACCAGCTGCCTCATAAGACGCAGCATTTGTCGCCTTTGGCTTTTGGTTTGCTTAGTTGGGGACATTTAATATTCAACAATATTATTGACACCATTATATGAGAACTGAACTGAGCTGGACGATGACATCACTGCTTCTCCAGAGCGGCTATAGATATAAATGAACTAAATTAATAACTTTTACAACAAAAATGAACCATCACTGAACTTACTTAAGCTTGACTATAACGCTATTCCTTCTAGAAATGTCAAAAAATTATGTCTTGCACACTACCTCCGAAACTTTCGTCCATCAGAAAAAAAATCACAAAAAAATTCGGATCGGGTTTGATTTTCTGCATTTTTTGGCATCCGTAGCAAGCATTTTGAGAGGTGTTTTGACAGTTCAGAGCCACCGTATTGACGAATATGAAAAAAAACGAATATGAAAATTTCGGACTCAATGTGCAAGGACCTTAAAGCTGCTTTGAAACTATCAGAATTGTAAAAAGCGCTATATAAATAAAGGTGACGACGCAGTAGTCCTACAAAGCGTCCTACACAGTGTCATGTTGTAAAACAACATCTGCATTGCAAACCCCTCCATGTTGCTGTTGTTGTTTTTGGCGTATACCTACCAACTCAACATCATTGCCAAAGAAACCAATTCCAAATATTCCGGAAAATTAAAAAGCGCATGTAACGAGGTATGTTGTTATGGGAAGAAGGAGGCGGGAACCGGCGAACATTTAAAGACTTTAATGATAAAAATAAAACAAATACAAAACTAAAGTAAAAGACAGCAGCCCCTCACGGACGACTGCTGTCACAATAAAACAGAAACAAAACACAACATAAGTCCAGGCCTGTTCCTCTCTCGCTCTTCAATGTCGTCGCTCCTCCTTTATGCTTCCGCTCCTCCGTGAGAGATATGAGACCGGTGCGGCGCGCAGGTGTGGCTCATCATTAATCACGCCACCGGCATCGTGCCACTCTCCAACGGCCCTCGGCCTCGTCCTGCTTGCCACAGCGCAAATCGGATGTGAACAGTGATACACAGTGTGGACAGTCAACAATTTAGATCAGATTCCAATCATATACACAAATAATCGAATTTGGACTGACAGCGTGAAGGTATACATCAGTGGCAGAAGCTTGGCTGGTGCAAGGCTATTCTGAGTATGTGATTTAAATTCAGCCGTCTTTGCTTGTGGGTCGTCAATTCTGGACACAGTTGTAAATATCATGAGACTAATCACACTGGAGCTGCTCCATTACCTTGAAATTTGTGGCAAATTTTAGGTTGATTCAAAGGAAATGGAATATCTGAACTGGACTGAGAGCTATTTTGGATTTTAAAGCAGTGCATTGACTTGTATTGCACATGGACACACGCATTCACAGAAAACACCAAGGTTTAAATCCAAATTTTTCCAAAAGAGTTCCAATGATTTTCTCCTAAAAACAGCACAGAAAACACAAAGATTCTGCAGATTACAATGGTTAGTGGGTACATCCCTGAGATTGCAGGTCATAAGTTTTAGTGCCAAAGGTATTTTATTCCACAGCATGGTTTCAGAGCAAACTCTTTTTTTTTCTTTTTTTTTTTTTTCTTTTTTTTCTGTAGCTTGCCATTAATTCTCCTATGGATGTTAATTTCACTGCCTGAAACCTTATTTGCTTTTACCAGGGGATTTTGCTTGATTTTATTTGGCACACAAAATTATTGCATTACGCATACCTTAATACTATGGTGATCATAACAGCGTCAGCTATATTAATATTAAATGAACACAGAATGCATCCTTTCCTTGCCTTTCCTTTTCTGGAAAAAATTCAATCATATTAAAATGTCAATGCTGCTCTTTTTTAGAAAATGAAATTGAATGGTGATCACTTTGTCAAGTCCAGTCAGCAATTTTACTTAGTTGATTTAAAAAAAAATGAATAGATGATTAGGTAAACAAGAACTGTTCAACTAAACTAACATGTTTATAGCGGTCAATGATGTGGTGCTAATTTTTTATGTCTATTAATTTATTCAAAAGTACATTAGAATGCAAGTCATCCATACAGTGACTTTAATAAACCCCTTCTATGATGAATTAAATAAAAAAAAATTATTTTTAGGCGCCGTAAAAAATAAAAATTTGATACTGTCCTGATACCATTATAAAGAAAACTATTCTTGTATTGGAAGCTACTGTCATGTTTATGTTCAGTTTGTTTGTTTTCAGTCATTGCCTTCTTCCCACCTGCCTGAGTTCGTCATTTGTTTCTATGGTTACTGATTTGATTCTCATTCTGTTCAGCTGTTCCCTTTGTTAATCCCCTGTATTTTACACTACACCGTTTTCAACTAAAAACGTAAAACTTTTTATGCGTTTTGGCCGTTCGTTGACACGACAATGGCGTTTTGGGTGCCTGAAAACGCAATGTTTTGAAAACGGGTTTCAAAGTACAAGTTTTTTAAAACGGTCTCTGTGTAAACAACAAAACCACGAATATCTGGAGACGATGACGCCATGCACATGCGTACTATGTGTTCAGTCTAGTGTTTCATCGCCATCTAAAGGCCTGGCAGCAGAATACAGGGTTTTTATTCGTTTTCCAGGACTCCGTGTGGATGGAGATTGTTTTTCACGTTGACCTGATTGGTTACAAGGTACTTTGTGATGTCAGAAACACCAGCGATTTCAAACCGCATTTTTGAGACTGTCTTTGGTTCTTTGTAAATTTGCCTCACCTCCACTCACTCACACCAGCTCAGAGATCCACTTGTTGACGATCACACGTTGATCTGATTGGTTACAAGGTAGTTTGTGACGTCAGCGATTTCAAACCGCGTATTTGGTTCCCTGCAGTTTTAAGGAGACAATACTCAGCAATGGTGTTGACTCATTAATTTGCACATGGTTTGTCTAAAGCATATTAAAAACACCACATAGACATAAACAACATTAAAAGCTGGATTTTAACCACAGGGGGACTTTAATCTTTCATACTGCCAAAACAGAGATTGCATTCAATGAGTTACAACATAAAACCAAGAAATATTTAAAGATTTATTTTAATCCTTCATTGTCTTTCAAGGACAGTGCGCAATAAGACTTTCCACATCATTCCACATTTATCTGCAGTCTGTAGAGGCGTCCCTCTAGTCTGATACACCCACTCAAAGGAAGTGCTATTTCTGCTGGGTTTTATTTCACATGTTCAGGTAACGCAGTGCCACAGCAGAACCCTTTCCCGCGGCCCGCCATGGAGTTGTGTTATTCAGTGTGTCAGTACAAAAGCAACCAACCATGGGATTGGGGGTCTGGTCGGGCTAGATCCTGTAATTGGACTGGTGCATATAGGCCCATCACTGATGGTCAGGGTCGAAGGGCCTGTCAGTCAAAGTGGTTGGCCTGTGGTGTTAGTATTCAAGAACAGTGCTTGTGGGTGAATGGAAAGGAGAAAAGGGGGCAGGACTTGGACTGCAATGGCAAGGATGGAAGATATATCAGCATGCAGTGTGAAATGTAGGTTTAAATGAGGCAAAGTGGAGGATGACGAGTTCTGATGAGAAATAACTCTCCCGAGCTGCTGCTTTTGTCAGATGAAACGAAATGCAATGTTCTCTAACCTACAAAACATTTTCAGCCTTCATAAACAACTCTACAATCGCCCATATTGATTAGATGTACCAATGCTGGAAAGTGTCACGAGGAGAGAGACTCATATAAAACCCCTAAGCCTGTCAAATTAAAACGAGATATGACTCTCCAGCGAGGGTGCAAAAGTGCAGCAGAATGAACGGGTTTCTGCAGAGAGCATCTTGCACCTCTTTTTTGTCTGTGAATCAGGCAGAGCTTATTCTTTCTTCGGGGCGATCGATTACCAATCCTGTCTTAAATAGACATTAACTGGGTGGGAGAAAGCTTGGTCTGCCGCTTTTGCCCTTTGAGAATTCAGGGTGCACAAGAACTCAAGAACTATGCCCCCTCTGGCGGCAAGCGAAACTGCAACCAGAGGTTGTCTTTTGCACTAGACAAAAGTTTTCTTTTTTTTATCTTACGTGGAGTTTGCGTTGGTGTTTGAAATTAACTACAAGCCGGTCTCTTAGAATCCATCTTCTACGGAGAATGGCGGCGAATACACAAACCTGCCAGACATAGCTATGTGAGCGTGCCGTGAACGCGCATGACGTGACGCCCAGTCTAAAATTCCGGCCCGAATCCCTCTTATTTATTTTACTTTACAGGATTATAGAGACAATCTCAGTGATCAGAGAAGGGCTCATTCAGCCCATCAGGCAATTGTTTAAGCATGTATGGGTTAGAAAACGGGTATTTTTAACATGAAAAGTTGCTTAATGCACCTTTAAGGTTGAGCCACTGGAGTCACTTGGACTATTTGAAACATTGTCTTTGCTAACTTTCTGGGCCGGCAAGTTTCGATCCCATAGGATCCAGTGATCCAGCTCTCAGATTTCATCAAAAATATCTTAATTTGTGTTCCAAAGATGAACGAAAGTCTTACAGGTTTGGAACAACATGAGGGTGAGTAATTACTGACATAATTTTCATTTTTGGATGAACTAACCCTTTAAGGAAAACTTAATACTAATGCAATTAATGTCCAATTAAGTTTGGTTTAAAGCACTTAATTAATTTTCCGATTTTCCGTTACCTAATCTAAAGTGAGAACTATTTATGGTTAATAAGTTGTTAACAAAGCATAAAATCATTATCTAACACTTTATATGAGTTAATTCAACAAAAATAATTTTGTTAATTACAGTGACAATGAATTAACTAATTTATGTCTTATAAATTTAGACTATTACCACAAAATCACATAAATAAATCCATTGCTGTTTTGTTGCTGATTTGTGGAAGTCAAATGTGCTGTTTTTCCACCTAAATGATGTCACTTCCTGGACGTTTGTTTCAAAAGTATTTCTCCTTCCCCTATCTGTCTTGTAAACACCACATTTTTCTCAGTGAAATCAGTAAAAAAAAATTCTTGGAAACTCCAGAAAATTGGTAGCCAGTAAGATTTATACCTTGCCATTTTGATAAACCTCATAGGTGTCAGGATTATGTTCTGTTCAGTGTGTTTGTTTCTGTCATTCTAAGTTGACCTAGTTTCCCAGTCTGTGTCAGTTTCATTCTGTTTACCTGGTGTTTGTTAATTATCTCATTAGTTCCCTTGTTTTGTTCAGTCCTTCGTTCTGTCTCATCAGTGTTTTAGGTGGTCGTATTAATCTGTTTCCTGAGTTTCCGTTGCCGTTGCCAGACTCCACCTCGGTCCTTCGACCCAACTCCTTGGCTCAATGCTCCCTCAGCTCCACCGTGGCCCTTCATCCCACCATTTCCGCCAAACTCCCTCATCCCCCTGTCTCCGCCTTAGTCACACATCACCCTGGTTCCACCACTGGATTCCTGTCTCCAGGTTACACATCCGCCCTCAATCCCTTCAGCTCCACCATGCTCTGGTTCCTCCATTGTCCTCAATCGCACTTGCCCACTGCGGTCTTTCGGATCCCCACCTTCCCCTTGGTCCCATGAGCCGACAGTTCCACCTTGGCCCTCCAGTCCTGCAGAGTCACCATGGCACATATATCCCTGGCTCCATCGCAGAAGATCACATCCCTGGTTCCATCTCCCAAGCCTCCACCATGGCTCCTCCCTCCTGCGATTCCACCTTGGAACATCATGCTGGCTGTGGCCTGGGTCATCACCTGGCCCCATCTGCTCCTGGCTCCTACCTCCATCCAATGTTTGTTTCTTTCATTCTAAGTTGACCTAGTCTTCCAGTCTATGTCAGTTTATAATGTTCACTTGGTGTTCGATAATTATCTCATAAGTTCCCTCGTTGAGTCAGATATATATATATATATATATATATATATATATATTAGGGCTGTCAAAGTTAGCGCGTTAATAACGCGTTAACGCAAAATCATATTAACGGC
>FLSR01000305.1:343158-402220 GCA_900092035.1 Leuciscus waleckii | reverse complement strand
GCCTTGTTACCACTGTGCAGGCTGGTGGTGGTGGTGTAATGGTGTGGGGGATGTTTTCTTGGCACCCTTTAGGCCCCTTAGTGCCAATTGGGCATTGTTTAAATGCCACGGCCTACCTGAGCATTGTTTCTGATCATGTCCATCCCTTTATGACCACCATGTACCTATCCTTTGATGGCTACTTCCAGCAGGATAATGCACCATGTCACAAAGTTCGAATCATTTCAAATTGGTTTCTTGACCATGACAATGAGTTCACTGTACTAAAATGGCCCCCACGGTCACCAGATCTCAACCCAATAGAGCATCTTTGGGATGTGGTGGAACGGGAGCTTTGTGCCCTGGATTTGCATCCCACAAATCTCCATCAACTGCAAGATGCTATCCTATCAATATGGGCCAACATTTCTAAAGAATGCTTTCAGCACCTTGTTGAATCAATGCAACGTAGAATTAAGGCAGTTCTGAAGGCGAAACACAATATTAGTATGGTGTTCCAAATAATCCTTTAGGTGAGTGTATATATATATTCCCTGTTTTGTTCAGTCCTTTGTCCTTTCTCATCAGAGTTTTACGTGGTTGTATTATTCTGTTTCCTGAGTTTTCCTTGCCTTTTGGATTTATTGGATTAAAGAGTATTTTTGCTGATCTCCTTTGTCTTCGTGCCATACAGCCACCCGTGCCGTGACAGTAGGAATTTTGTACTGCAGTATACATCAGACAGTCATAACAGACTGTGGGCTCACCGTGCAGCTGTTAAGAGGCTGATAGAGTTATCGCTGTGAATTAAAGTGGTGACCTCTATTCTTTTTTACCCTCTATCTTTAATCTATCTCTGATGCTTAGTTCCCACTTTTATTGATTGCGTTTAGTAGGATCTATTATTAGGCATACACTTTAGATGTTGAGGCGCTTAGCTTTAGCACTTGTTCTCGTTCAAGATTTGATTAAATGGGCAATACTGGAGAAAGGGCAGTGAAAGTAAATACATTCAGACTGAGTGGACTTGAAATGGGTTGCTGTCATTGTTTGAAGAGCATGACACAGTGACGCACAACTCCAGCCTCCCTCCTTCAGGCAGCAGTTTTTCATTTCCCATCTCCCAGGCAAAACAGACTCGACTGGCCTTTGTGTCAGAGCATCTTTCCAAGCGTTCTTTTTTATAAATAATCCAGGCAAATGGATCTTCCCTCCGCTTTGTACTCTATGACACCATTCAAGGCCCTTTTAAGGCTCATTTTGATGCTTTAGAAATGGCATGTTCCACCTCCCCCTAATCTTCAGCTAGAGGGCATTTCCACGGTTTAATGATATTGTGCATTGACACTTTCTTATTACCTACACGAAACAGAATTTGCAACCAATTTTACTTCAGTAATTAGATGCATTACTGCCCAAAACAGTAATTTCAAAGAGATATAACATCCCTATATGTATTGACACAATGACCTCTAGATGCATGCAAATATGTACTGTATATATGTATTTAGACACTGTGAATCTATTTTCAGAGTATGTATGCCTGTCTGTATGTGTATCCAAACAGTCTAGCATTTTCTTCATCCCCTTACGTTAGTTGTTATGGATACCAGTGAAAAAAGCTCATGCCCGTGCTGAAGCACACTGCCTCGTGTCGGTAGCAGTAAAGTGATGCATTTCCCTCATCAGTCTAATTAAACTAAGTGGCAGTCCTCTGAATACGGCTGTCTAGTGACATTGTTATGAAGGTCTTTGCTTTCTGGTGGGGATTGATAGAGTGGATTCCAGTAAAGGATGCTTATAAGCCAGTCAGCGAGCAACACAGGACATACTGCACCTGGGAGACATTTCTGTGACATGGTGACCTCTATATGGTGTCTGCTATACAATGACACCCAGACGCGTCTGCTCACTGAGTAATTAAGGGAAGAAACAACATAATAGATTTTCCTCATGGCAATAAAATAAAGAACTACCATGATTTCTCCAAGGATGCAATCGAGGCAGTGCCGTACATGTCAGAAAGAGGGAGATGAAGCAAAACAATTAGTGCAAAAGTTGAAATTAAGGGCGTTTTCACACCTGAAAGTCCGCACCAAGGTCCGAAACAAAGGTCATGTTTTGATACATTGTATACATTCAGTTAGTTTTGGTTTGGTTTCACATTGCAATTATGCGAGGGCACTAAAGAACTTTACATGACGTACTTGCGTCCTGTCGGCATCATCTATATGGGCTGCATCTTGACATTGATTGGTTTGTAAACGGATGTGCGTCTGACGTCAGCGTGTTGTCAATTCGGCGGGTAACTTTGACAAGAATGAATAAACAGACGCATATCGTTGCCACTATACTTTTATGATTATGGCATTACTCCCTGCAGCACCAACTATACTCGAGGCTTGTTCAAATTTGCCAAATGAATGTCCTCGTTGTGCGAACATTTTATCGTCGCCGGCAGGACGCAGGACAAATGTGTGTGTGTGTGTGTGTGTGTGTGAATCAGCTGGAAGAAATGCTGTGGGCAGGACTGACAGATCTGCACATAGATATTCCTCTTCAGTTGTTTAGGCTACGTGGGAACCACCGGAACTTACTGTAAATGGTCTGAAAGTCCGAACCATACAGAAAATGCTTTCACACTAGAAACGAACCAAACCTTTGTTCAGTTTGAACCGGACCGAGACTACCTCTTATCGTCTGACCAAATTTCGTCTGTTTGGTCCGGACTGTGGTCCGGGGGAGGTTTCACAACTGTAATTTTGATTCGGATCAAACTGAAAAGTCAGAAAATCCGGACCAAACAAGGTAGGTGTGAAAGGGCCCTAAATAGTTGTAAAGGCCAATTCACACTGCACCGACAGATGCTGACCAATGGCAACAGACACCCTGTCTGCGTCTGCTGCCATGGGTCTGTGCTTGTTTCGCTAATACGCTGATTTCACGCAGCCGTTATTTTGAAATCGAAAGGGAGGCTCCGGTGGGAAGAAAACCGGATGTGTCGCCTTTAATCACAGGAGAGTCGTGAATGCGATGGCGTATTGTTGTGTTTAATGTATTTGTGTCAATTCTAAAAATGTACATACATTTCTTTCATACTTTAGACTATATACAGTGAAATTCATTTATAAATAAAATAATTTTTTTATATATAATTCAGAATGTAAAAAAAGAAGCAGGAATGAACTATATACATATCCTATATTGGATATTAACATCCAATAGTGTAAATCGCGGCAGCAGCTTCAGGTTGGTAATCCAAGGCATTGTTGTTTATCTTTACTTCCGGGGTTCTTCCCACCGGAGCCTCACTTTCGATGTCAAAATGGCGGCTGCGTGAAATCAGCGTATTGCCAGTATGCAGGATAAGGGAACCTTAAGGTCTGTTGTGTTGCTTGTTTCCTTTTCATCTTCAAGCACTTCAGTAATGTTATTGTATTTTAATATTGCTTGATAAACCTCGTTACATTTGCAAAGAAATACTGTTGTTGCCTTCAATGTCATCACCTGATAATTCTGATGAGCTGTCGGACACGGGTCGGGCTAGGGCCTGAGTGCCTCGGGCCAGGGCCGGGCTCGGGCCTAGATTTGAGGCCCGTGCAGGGCTCTAAGCCTCACTTTCGATTTCAAAATGGCGGCTGCGTGAAATCAGCGTATTGAAGATGTTTAATCGACATTTGTCGGGTCGTGGAATGTCTGCGAAGTAAGGCACTGTAAATTGTCCGCATTGGTTGGCATCTATCAGTGCAGTGTGTCTTTTGCCTTTCTTGAGCTCATTGTATACTCAATGAAAATTGATGTGAGATGAGGTAGTGCCTCTTTAGTTCTATGATTGGCTGATTACCCTGTCAATGGAAAAATTACCACCTATCATAATTGCTGTCACAGTCATCTGGACTCATTCACCTTTAGTTTTGTTTTCAAGGACTTTCAGTTTGTTTTCATTTGTCACACGTTCATTTGATTTTCCCGCCACTCCAAGTTACCATGGACATTCATTCATCACAGCTGGTCATCATTTAGTTCGTCACCACCATGTATTTAGATCCTCTCTGTTTCTGTTGGTTGATGTTTGCGTGTTGTGTGTGTGTGTACCCCATGTTTCACACCCAAACAGTTAAACCTTCTGTCTGTTCCTGTGTTTGCTATATATTAAAGTCACTTCGTATTGGATCCCATCTATCTTTGATTTTCCATTTTCTTTCCTTTTTCGCACAGGTTAGTTGTTCACACGGATTGCTGCGTTGACCAACATAAATCTGCTTGGTTTGAAAGTGACTTATTTATACAATGCAGATTGTTTCAAAGGAGATTTACAGTGATAAACAGGAAAATAATGATCAATGATGCAACCAGAGTTCAATTCTGCTGTAAAGCAGCTCTCAATAAGAAAATAGTCTCATTATCTGAAGTCAGTTCAGTGTTGATTCAGTTTGGTTCAATGATTGTGTAAAATTCATGAGTTCAATTCAGCTATAAGAGGGTATGTACAGAATAGTCTCATTATTCACTTTGAAGAAGAATAAACTATAAAGCAGCTCTGCAGAAGACAGTACTGTCATCATCCAGCTCATTCCAGTTCAAGTTTTGTTCTCATCCAATAGTGTCAGTGCAGTCAAATCAATAATATTACTTTCTTGACTCGACTCCCTAACCATTTGACTTGCATTTGTAATAAATCACAACACTTCATAAGCAAAGTTTCTTATTTTTAAAGACTTTCTTCAGGCCGGTGGTTATCAGGCTTGGATGTTGACTGTGTCTGTGTTTAATCCATTTCATTTTCATGGTTGGTTAAGATTGTATGAGCCTTTCTCGGATAATGGCCAACAACTCATCCACATCCCTGTTTGTGCCCTTATCCTCACCTTTGCTTGTCATTAACGGATAAAGCAAACGGCAGCATTTCAAGTGAAAATGTCGAGTCAGCACATATGAGTGATGAAGATGTAATCCCTCTACTTAATATAACACATCTCCCTCAATTTCAAGGCAATGTTCTTTTGATTGAGGCACATCACATGCAGACAGATGAGATGAAAAACGTTAGACAAATGAAATGGCATTACTGATGAGGCAAGATGTGGGAAGAGCTAATGCAATTTCTCCATTTATTACTCTGCAGAGAACTGCCATGGGAAATCATAACACCTTCCGCTTGCCATGCTTGTGTGAGCTCTAGCATTGTGCCTTAGTGTTCAGCATGATAAAAGGTACAGTATTGCCTAAGTTATGTACAAGTTATAGTTAGTGCAAATGGACTATCAAAATAAAGTGTAGCCAAATAATGGTGTTACCTGAATATAAAATATAAAATCGTATACTTTAACAAAAATTACTATTGTACCACAGTGTATTTCTTACACCAAAAGTTGACATGACATGTAAATCAAGTTAAAACGCAACTGCTTCCGGGCTCTCCTACAGCAGGATTTTTGTTGGTTGGTTTGAAGAGCTTGAACATTCAATGTCCCAGTGCAAAAAAAAAAGAAAAAAAAGAAGCCTGTCAAGCCTTGTACTGCTTCTCTATCAGGCTCCTGTCAACTGTGAATATCATGCTTTCCTTGAACAAGCTCAGGAATGAAATCACAAAATGGTTTTAAGCTTTATAATAATGCAGACAGTTTAATAAATTAGCTATTCATTGAAAATTGTTGTTGAATTAATTTCATGATGTGATTAATCAAAGAATTGCAATCAGTTGTATGATTATATTTATAATTTATGTAAATATTACATTATTGTGACTGGCGAGTAAATAATTGAGTAGACAAAAAGTGGATTTAGAAGTCAATCTAAAATCATATAAGCCTCCAGTCCACAGCTATCCACTTAGGGGCCATTAACACAGGTTGTGTTCTCACATTATGTCTGCACTATTTAATTGGTCGCATGTAGATTAACATCTTTGGCTGTTGCACTGTTTTGTTTTTTTCTTTTCACTTGAGCGTTTTATCTGTTTTTTTCCCCTCCATATACTTTGAAAAATATGTCTTGAAACCTTTCTCTGATTATTATTAAAAGTGTTTATTCCTGACCACTCCTCGAATTTCTCTCACTCAGTCTAATGAGCAATGCTTTTGAGAAGACAGTTGACAGTTTGACCTCAGCCCTCCACAGAGGTTAAGAACATTACAATTTCTCAAATATAATGAAGCATTTATTTATTTTTCCACAGAGAAAACCTTTCTATCAGCTGTGAGGGTAGTATTGACTGGGGCAGGTCAAATAGCTCCTCAAGTCTCAAACTGTTTTTATATCAGATGAATCAATACTTGACAAAGCATCAGATAACCTGACGCAAGACCTTCTTATATAATGCAGTTTCTTGCTTAAGTTAAAGTCCCCATGTCATTTAATCATTTTATACATTAAAACTAATCTTTGATCACCAAAATGGCATATTTAAAAGTTTTTTTCCTTGAAAAAAAATTTCTTCATACCTTAAAATAGCTTGAATGTAACTCTACACCCTTGCCTCATTTAGTATACGCTGTTCTATGAATATGTAAATGAGCCCCGCCTCCACTCACTCACACCAGGGCTGCGTTCAGCCCCGACAAAACGTTGCACAACGTTTTTTAAACAGAAACGGTGATGCGTTGAACACACTGTTCTGATGACGCAAGAGTTGCAACTATGGCAGCTGAGAAGGCCATTCTTTGTGTTCTTTGTGAAGAATTTTCTGAGCCTGATGAAGTCGGTATAAATATGTGTTTAATACTACAAAATATGCCCGATGTTACAGTTGCCGCCCAGAACACTAGAGAACATCCCAATCGAGTGAAGGGATTGCTGAAACTGAAATGGAAGCACACATCTTACCTAATTCAGACTAAAACACATTTAGCCTCACATACTGACTTTATTTGTAGTTCATACTGTTTTAATACCCTGTATTTTCTTTCTCATTTTTAGGAAAAGCACTTAATTACCATTGTTTATTTCTATACCAAATGTCATACACTTGCAATGAAGCTAAAAATATAAACAACTACATCATTATGTTGATATCCTATATTTTTACAATAAAACTTACGACAAACATGTCTTCTAATATGCTCAGTTGTTGCGTATACCGAGCTGCATCGAACACATTTGTAAATTACTTTCCTTGAACCCATTGTGCGAGTTCACTTTAATACCGCGTGCTTTATATACATGTTGCTGCTGATTGGACTGCAGTTCTGACACACCCACCAAACAAGAGAAAAGTATCTCAACTCAAACACCGGTGCACGCCGTTTCCAGGAAACATGACGTTCAACCCGGAAACCGTAGCAAACCGTTGCGCACCTTTTGAACTTGAACATGCCCCAGCTCAGAGATCCACTTGTTGACAATCACACATTGATCTGATTGGTTACAAGGTAACTTGAACTTAAGAACTTGAACTGGTGTAAGGTTTGCACACAGAGAGTGCGCAAATACTCAATTGAGTTGACTTTGCATCTTCTTGCGTTTGAATGGACAAATATACATAAAATTATGTGAAAAAAGCCGTCTTGGCGAGTATCATAGTAAACACAGTTGGTTATGTCTTAAAGGGATACTTCACCTCTGGAAAGATGAATGTGTATTTATAAAGGGTCATTTATGTAGTAGAAATGTGAAATTATTTTTGAATTTGGAGCCTTCTAGACTGAGAAAAGCCAGACATTTTTTTTTTGGCTCATGTGGATGAAAGACAACAACTCCCAGAATGCACTTGCTTCGCTGCCCAACGAGGCCACTCCCAAGCCAGGCCTACCGGTTAGAGAGCGCAGTTAAACAACAAGGCTAGGCTACTAGTTGACTCGAAACTTAAAAGACGCCGTTTTATTGTGAGTCTCCGTGACGAGTTTGCCCGTGATTTCGAGATCGCCCAAAATTGTCCGGGATTCGGCTTTTGTTATATTATAATAATAATAATAAAAGATGACTATTTTTAATACTCTATGAATATATTATAATTCATTCCATACCAAAAACATAATACATAATTGATATTGTGTCATTATTTTTTTGAAAAAGATCTATGAATGATTAGTTAATTTTCCTGGCTCTCTTACAAAGACAGAATTGTCTGCATGACCCTTCTCAGTTCTCATGTGTTTCTGAACTCACAGACAAAAAATACATAAATCTCTCATCTCAGGGGGATATGAGGGAGGGAAGCACGTTAATTCGAAAATACTACAGGTTTTCTACTGATACAAAGCTTAATGCTAAATGCTAGTATCCCTTTAACAACAGTGAGAAAAAATCAGATGTATGTCAATATATTGGATCCATGCATACGGTCTTAAAGTCACAGCAGCCTAATATAGCCTACCTCAGGTTAACCCCTGTTAACTGTTAAGGGCTAGCGGGACGCTTGCCGCTCTTTTTATTTATTGCCTTTTTTCGTATCACATATTTTAGTAATCATCATAAATTAGGTATCATTCAAAAGCTTACAGCTTACAACTGAAAATTCATCCTGTGAAAACCAATTTGAAATTGGACGTTGTGTAACAATGAAAACAATACTTTAAAGTATTTTATTGGGCTCCTCCCCTAGTGGGCAGTGTCGGGTTTCATATTACAACTTTATTTTTTACTGCTTTATAATCAAAACCTTTTCTAATGCTGACAAAAAACACATCCTCTGAAAGGTCAGAGTCTCAAGGTTCCATATTTGGCAACAATATTTTTTGTGATAGAAGTGATATTTGGACAGAAATGTATTAATTTGTTAAAGGAGAATGCAGATATTTTTCAAAATCTCATAGGAACTTACATTTTTGTGAAATCAACTTCAAATTTGGAACACAACTTGGTTAGATATATGGCTTTGATTTTATAGTAAAATATATTTGGTCAAGTATATATTTAAGATAAAATAAAAGATTTTTTAGACCAGTAAATTTGATTTACGGTGAACTTCCATAACTTTTTCATACTTTCATTTTTTGAAGTGCTTTCATTTCAGCAATAACCGGCTGAGTGTCTTCTTTAAAACAAACATAAGTCTATATTCCAAAGCATTCTTGAATTACAACCATTTAAATTGGGAAAGTGCATTTTTCACATCTATTCTCCAAAAGGGGGGTGACAGTAAAAAAAACACACAAAAAAAAAACATTCACTGATCTTGACTGAATACATTTTGTAGCTTTCAACAAGAATTGATCTGTATTTAATTTATACCATACAGTGATGATTATAAATGTTATTTTAAATTTGATTGTTCGATTTCTGTACCTGCATTACTGTCGAATCGAGAATTGTAAAATATTGGACCAAACTATATACGTTGTTACATAATGAGAATGACCTCCATCTCTACATGCTGCCAACACAACTTCAGTCTGACATTCAGGGTCAATCTCACTTTTTCTCTAACTTTTCATCCCTTTATTTCAACTTGGAAGTAATAATGGGGAACAAAAGTAGCGAGTGCACAGAGGTTAAAGATCACTTCTTTCTTGAGCTAGAAGTTAATATTAAAGGAATAATTCACACGGAATGAAAATTCCAACCCAGGCTCATTGGAAAAATGTGCCTGTAGCGACATTTCTGCAGTCAAGATTTTGCATTGATTCTTGCACATTTCACAACACCTTCAAAGTGAAATGTGTAGTGATTTGTGCTTCACAACACCTTCAAAGTGAAATGTGTAGTGAGTTGTGCTAAAAAAAAAGCTGATTTAGTTTTATCCGAAACAGATGAATGTGAATGTGGCCACATTTTAAATGCGGGTTCTTGTACTTTCCCTTGTGTGCTAAATTGTATTGAATGTGCACCTGTAGTGTAATTAAAATCTTAAAAGTATATATTAAAAAATATGGCACTTGCAGATAATATAATATGAAGTAAATAAAAGGCCACTTTTCTTAACACACTTAAGTACTGGCACTTTGTAATAATGTCAAATTAAATGTTTTATTTAAAATTTTAAAGCATTATGTTTTAAAAATCTTTTGTAAAGCTTTAAAATAGTACACTTGTTTTGATGTGTTGACTAAGATGCTAATTAAAGCATATGTAAAGTACTTGATTATAATTTTGACTGTAGTGTGTTATTTGATATTACAGGTGATATTTAAATGTACTAACTTGGAACTTCATCATTACAAATATGTAATTACAAACATAATTGAAATGCACATTTCAATAGAAATACACCCAAAATTCTGACACTTCAAAATGTTCATAAAGAGATTGTAAAATATGAATCAAGCACCTATATTATGTATGTTTGCTGATAGCCCTAAATTTATCAGTATATGCACACTACTTCCTTACAGTTGCTTGATGGAGAACAAGTGGCTCTGTGGAACTGGCAGATGTAGGCCGCCTGCCTGTCAGAAGTCCTGATGAATTATGTAGAGGACCATGCTGGCCAAGGTCTGGCTGAGAGATAGATAGCCTCAGTGACTTGAGAGTCGAGATCCAGAACAAGCACTAAACATTCAATTCCCCACCAAGATGTTCCACCAAACCGGGGAGGCTTCGCAATCCCCCGAGACTGTCCAGAAGCCAAGCACAGGCACGTGGAGAGAGATGGAAGAAGATAAAAGAGAAAACGCGTCAGGAGACCACACAGACAGACTCAGGGGAGAATGAAAGAGTCATATCTTACAAAGCAGTCCTCTAGCGTAGGTACATTACTCAATTGATGTCATGTTATCTACAAGAGAGGGTTGTTTTGCTATTCATTTCTGTTGGCTGTCACAGTCTGGCTTATTCAGCTAAGCACTTTTCTGAAGATCTTCCCTCTCATTTTATATCTTCAATTGTCTTGGTCTCTCAGTTTCACCTTTTAAATATACACCAGTATGTTTTTTTTGTTTGGTTCTGTAATATGTTATGTCATGTAGTCTTATATAACAAGTATATTTTTGTGTTGTCCTATAAGGTAATTTCCAACTATATCAAAGAAACAATCCACAGGCAATGTTAGACCCTATTAGGAGGCTTGAGACCTCTTTTTATTTACCTCATGTCCCCTACAAATCTGTGATTATGTGATCTCTCTTCACATTTTCTCTAACAGCAGTAATCTGTCTGAGGTTATGCCAATCTGGATCCTCCCTGTAATACTTAATACTAGAACCCAACAGTCATTTAAAAGTATCAATCCCTCTAGTCAGACGACAGGGCTCGAAATGTTCAGCCTGGAGCGTTGCCCCACGCACAAATCCAAATACGACACCATACAGGTCCTTCTCAATAAATTAGCATATTGTGATAAAGTTCATTATTTTCCATAATGTAATGATAAAAATTAAACTTTCATATATTTTAGATTCATTGCACACCAACTGAAATATTTCAGGTCTTTTATTGTTTTAATACTGATGATTTTGACATACAGCTCATGAAAACCCCAAATTCCTGTCTCAAAAAATTAGCATATCATGAAAAGGTTCACTAAACGAGCTATTAACCTAATCATCTGAATTCACTAATTAACTCTAAACACCGGCAAAAGATTCCTGAGGCTTTTAAAAACCCCCAGCCTGGTTCATTACTCAAAACCGCAATCATGGGTAAGACTGCTGACCAGAAGGCCATCATTGACACCCTCAAGCAAGAGGGTAAGACACAGAAAGAAATTTCTGAACGAATAGGCTGTTCCCAGAGTGCTGTATCAAGGCACCTCAGTAGGAAGTCTGTGGGAAGGAAAAAGTGTGGCAAAAAACGATGCACAACGAGAAGAGCTCACCGGACCATGAGGAGGATTGTGGAGAAGGACCGATTCCAGACCTTGGGGGACCTGCGGAAGCAGTGGACTGAGTCTGGAGTACAAACATCCAGAGCCACCGTACACAGGCGTGTGCAGAAAATGGGCTACAGGTGCCGCATTCCCCAGGTCAAGCCACTTTTGAACCAGAAACAGCGGCAGAAGCACCTGACCTGGGCTACAGAGAAGCAGCACTGGACTGTTGCTCAGTGGTTGCTCAAATTTTGCATGTCATTCGGAAATCAAGGTGCCAGAGTCTGGAGGAAGACTGGGAAGAAGGAAATGCCAAAATGCCTGAAGTCCAGTGTCAAGTACCCACAGTCAGTGATGGTCTGGGGTGCCATGTCAGCTGCTGGTGTTGGTCCACTGTGATTTATCAAGGGCAGGGTCAATGCAGCTAGCTATCAGGAGATTCTGTGTACTGAAATTATACTTTCTTATTTTTAGTTTAAAAGAAGTATACTAATAGCACATGTACACATAAATAAACTTTTTTTTTTTTTAATGATACGGCGACCACCGAGATCTACACTCTTTCCCTACACGACGCTCTTCCGATCTCTTCCCCTTCCCCTTCCCCTTCCCCTTCCCGTTCCTTCTTCCCCTTCCCTTTCCCCTTCAACATTCGATTTGAACGTGCCTTGCTTGATGCCTTCCTACCTTGGAATGCATCCTCCGAAGGCAGCATTTATTTTTAAGCTTTCGAACACAGCCCATATAAGGGATTTCCTGGAACGTGGTAAGTTATTACTTCTATGAGTCCATTTTGGACTTCTGTGAGAGCGCCCTCTGGCTTCCAGTATGAATGAAACATACATTACATGAGAGTTTATCGCTCCATAATGTTCACATTCCTCTTTTGGATCAGAATAAGGTCATGCATAGACTATCATCTCTTTTTTTCATTGAAATCTAGATTCATTCACATTGACTGATGAAAACCTTTATATAAACACACTTCCCCACAAAAAAATACAGGGGATGAATTTATGTTTTATTAACAGTGCCCAGAGTATTCTTCACCCATGGATAAATAGAATGATTGATTGATTGATTGATTGATTGGATACATTTTTCAGGCTTCATTGATAATCACACAAAGTCTACATTAACAATCTTACATACATCTTACAATTTGTATTAGAGCAGCCTCTATTAATGTGTTTTGTTAAGCTCTTTGATATTTCTAAGGAGCTCAGCAAGCAGTAAAAGAACAAGGCTGAGGACCTCATCCGTCAACTCCAGCCGCTGCTCCATTACAATGTTTAATTAAGGTCATTAATCCTGCTTATTTTTCATGAATTTCTCATTCGTTCCATCACAAACCCAGCCTAACTTTGCTGCGGGCACACACAGTTGTCTGGGGCGACATCCCCGTTAATTACAGTGAGTACTGTTTAAAACAGTCGGTTTCATTATAAGAAATGCTGTAAAATGAAGTCTTAGACATCATAGGAACTCCTTGAGGTACCCTTGTGGCTCAGCACTGAAATGTGCTAATTGCTAACATGGTTGCAAACAAAAAAAAGAGTTGCACTCTGTTGAGATAGCTCCTGGGGTTGCTTTGCGGCTCTCTGGAGGCTTTATGTATGCAAGAGGCAGCTTTTGCGGACGTCACTGCAGGGTCTTGTGTGCAGCTCAGCCTGGCCTCAGGTCTCTGAATGAAAACGTAAAGGCTTCTCTAATTATTGATCAAAAGTCTGCCTCCAAGCCTGCAGCCCCTTGATAAGTCTTTCTGACGTTTGCAGGGCTTGAGTCGAGTATTCTGCGGCAACAACTTAAGAGACCTTCATTCAAAGAAGAATAAATGATGGATATTTCAATCGTGCCTTTGTTGGTTTGTTCCTGTTATGTCTTTGATATGGAGATTACTTGGCAATATTTTCACTCTGAAACTTCAGATTCATACTAAAATGCCTGTCAGCGGATAATCAAATCAGGGTCAGACTGACTAAATATGTCTTTAATGGGACATGTAGGGCATAAAGCTACTGAAGTGAAAAGAAGGTCTGTTTCTTGTGAACCATTATAAAGTTGAATAGACATCAAAAGTTTCCCCACAGTTTGCCAAACCCATCCACCCGTCCCCAAACCCTGCAGTAATCGTGTCATCTTACCTTAGCAACTGTTGTTCGCAAAATATTTACGAATCCTCTATATTAAAAACATATTTATAATGTTAATTTTCTTTTACCATTTTATAGATATATTTTAGATCCCTTAACCCTATTCCTAAATGTAAACATAACTTACTTTTCAACAAATAAAAAAAAACCCACATATTATAATATACCATTATATATACGGTATATATTTAGTCACCAATCCCTTTACCATCTCTAAAACTAACCCTAACCATTTCTTGATGTCCTCTTAAAACTCGATCACCAAAATGGGTTTGTCTTAAAGCATATTAATAACACCACATAGACATATAAACAACATTAAAAACTGGATTTTCACCACAGGGGGACTTTAAATGTTAATAGTTTTAAAGTTAAGCGTAGCAACACAACTAAACAATATGTGTGAAACCATGAGTTTAATGAGAAAAAGTGCTACCCTTATACAGAAGCTACTGAAATAGTCCAGTATTTTAATTAACTCAACATCTCCACTTCTTTTATTTTACTGTTTATACGTTTATTCCACGTTAAACAGAAAATCTGGAGAAGAAGGTATGCTACATCTACTTCATCATAAATGGCTGGATAAGAAATTCAGAGTACATTGAATGACATCCAACCCAAAATGACAGCAGTTTCGTTCTGAAAGCTCTTCTGTCTTCTACCGTCAAAGATCTAATTTTCTCTGACAACGACATATCTCACAGTTATCCGTTCATAATGCTCCGGCTGATCTCACCCGCTGCTGATGATTGCGACCTTTGAGTTCTCCTCGGCCTCGAGTGCTCTTCCCATTCCTGACACTGTGCTTTGTATTCACTACATGCTTTCATGGTGCTCAGATGAGATTCAGAGGATAAAACAGGTAATTTTCTTGCTGAGTGCTTCACCAGAAGGAAACACCATTCTCTAAAAATACTCAATTGTACAGTCTAAACAGATAAATGGCATTATACTGTACATGAGTTAAGTTTAACTACTTTACAGCTCTACTGTAAAAGCTACCTTTTTCATTCTATAACACAAAGCACACGAGACTCCATGCATATGAGATTACATACTTACATCTTAGATAGCATTTGGCATTAGCGTTTGCTAAGCTAACCATATTGTACTTGCGTGAGATGAATTCATGCAATGTAGGCCTAAGAGGCCCAAACATATCTTAACATAATTGTTTTGCTGTCTATTCTGTGGAAAATACTTTTGTCCTAAACACGCCTATGAATCTAAGTCAAGCGTGCCACACGAGTCCAAAAAAGTGAAGCCAAAGCGTCTTGATCGTCCCCTGGTGTATAGTATAGGTCATAAACCCTGCCATCTTGGTCCGGTCAGCGTTCAGTGTCAGTACGAATCAATGATGCCACAACATTGCACAGCTTCTGGTTGTGAAACCGCCTAGATTAAAATTCCCGAAGAAACGAGATAACCTTTTCGAATGTTCATGGACCACTCCATCTATGTAGATATATCTATGGCTTCACTTATACCACAATGGAAGAGAGTGAAGGTGCGTCCTCCATCTTTTTTTTACAGTCTTAGATCTAGGTAGGCAGCACCACATGTGTTGAAACAGTATGACAGAGAAGCCATAGTTTCATTATTGGATCCTCTATTTTCTCGCAATTGCCACACAATTTGCATTCCAGCAGGTTCTTGCATATGCTCTCAGAGGGACAAAAGCTTTGTGTGAATTCTGGCAAGCTTTTCACTAGCTAATGCTAATTTGATTTAACATTTTCCGTTGCTAGGTGACAGCATGTAAATGGCAGGGTATGTCTGACACCAAGAGATGAGTTAACACTATCAAATTTTCACATGAGGTAGAATAGTATTAATAGATAAATCTTGAATGAACTGATAGGCCTTTAAGATATCTATATTAATTCTGGACTACATTTTAAAATCTATGCCCACTCTATATTGTTCATTTAGTAAATCCAGACTGAGTATTAAGTGGCAAAATAAAAGAATAAAAAATCTTGAATATGCCAGTTGCTTTGCCATTTGGTGCAAGTAATTTTGATGGCACCTTGGCATAGGGACATGCAGATTGTTGATTCTAGCACAATAAAAAGCCCAATAAAACTCATTCTTCATGTGAAAGCAGATCATTTTTATTTGATGGAAACCAGTGCTACTAGAGAGATGGGGAACATCCGTACCTTTTAGAAGAGGTCACTTATGGTAAAACAGTCCATAAATAATAATGTGTAACAGAGTTTCATATTTGAAGGAGAATGATATTGGCACACAGTAGGTACTTGTAGTACAAATATAAAAAAAATATATAAAAAAAAATACACTTCATTCATGGTTTTCATTATTGCATTTGAAATAATGATTGTGTCAAAGGAAGGGCTCTCACGGACTGTCTCGGTCATATTCTAGACAGTAACCTTCTACAATCGTCTCACCCCAAAATAATTAGCCACCACTGTGCCCATAAATGAATATGGATGTTGTTTGTCCGATAGAAGGGCACAGCTTGGCCTTTTGACCATTAGCTGGGGCATCATGCCAGAATGTGAGATGGAGTAAAGTACTGTACTCATTCAGACTGCTGTATTTTCTTTACAATTTATGATTTTTGGGCATGGACACCTGTATAACTTGACACAATCGATTAAATATAAAATGTCTTATTAGTTGAAACTTTGTACAAAAAGCCTACAAAGACAAAATCAGTTTGTAAATAGATTTGTATTCAGCATGTTTCATTTTGTAAAAGGTCATTGCTAGATTTAGTGCTCTGAAAAAGTGACCTACAAAGCAAAAGGAAACGATAGGCTTTATTTTATATAGTAGTTTCATTGGTTGCTATAGTCAGCACAATGCTCCAAGGCTTTCAACGGCTCAGAGCAGCTGCCAGTATATGCAAAGAAAGGATGGAAAGCTAGAACATTTTGGCTGGGTGCATGTCCATTATGACAAGGCATGTATTGACAGTGAGCAAAAATGAGTGTACTGCATTCCAATAAAAAATAAATAAAAAAAATAAATAAAAAAAAAATCTCTGAAATTCTATGTGGCCATTAAGACAGAGATGTATTCTACAAAATATGCATTATAATTGGATTTCAAAACACAAATGGGTTTGGTTTGGAGTGTTTTTGTGAATGGGATTTCATGCATTGTATTGTATTGTATTCCCCCCTCCCCTTTTTTTATGAACAAAATGGGGCAGTCTTTAACGATTCTGACATGGGTGTAAAATCCAGTCTCAGGATGACCTGAAAATTGTTCCAGATGTGTTCAAATAATTGAGGCATTAGGGGATCCCTGTCAAAAGAAGGTGTTACAGAGATTTGATGTGAATTACTCTTAATACAATTTCTTCATTGTTGGCCATTAACACTAATTTAGAGCAGCTACTTAACTGATTAATTGGGAAAAGAGATTCATATTATCAATACTTAATGTTTTAACTAAATAAATATAATATAAACGCAGCAACAAAAAAAAGAGAGAAAATAAAACAAAAAACAAACAGGTAATTTAGGGTAATGTATTTGAAAGTTTAAATCTCTTTTGAATGATCTCTACGCTGCATCTGACGTCAACACTATGGGGAACGCCTCGGTGTGATTGGGTCTGAAGCATGTGTGCAACTATTCCAATATGACCAAAAAGCAAAGGCAGATCAGAACATTTCATGAACAAAACCGGGTTCTGTACATGGGAGACAGGAGAGCGTAGTCGAAAGCCATGGTCAGTAACCGGAATCAGTCCAGGAAACATCAACAAATCCAGACGAGCAAATAAACAAATGAGACTAAATAGCAGACAAATCAAAGGAAAAAAATAAACAGTGTCACATTCACCGTCTGTCATCGTCCTGTCTGCACTACACTTCCCAGCATCCCTCGTGTCTTCACACCTGAACTCACTCCCTCATTACACACCTGTTCATCGTCTTCATCATCTGTGTCACCTGTCCTCACCTCGTTAGTGTTCTTTGGTATCTGTATTTAGTTTCCCTCTGTTCAGTCAGTCGTGGTCGGTTCTACTTAGTTCATAGTGTGTGTTATCCTGCCTGTCATCCTGCCTGTATGTACCTTTGAGTAAGATTTAAGTAAATAATTTATATTGAAGCTTTTGGAATTTGAGTCTCCTTCAACCCGCACCACACACCGTGACAGCGAGCGGTTACAAACATGTTTTTTCTCTGTGCGTCGCTGTCTGTTCAAGAAGTGCTGAAATGTAATTACTCATCATTAAAGTAATTTTGACTTCATTATGGCTAATAACTTTTAAGCATAAAGTTCAAATATTTGTCATACCTGACAAGAAGATGTTCAACACTTTTCCTAACGGTAAGGAATTAAAGGTTATCTGAATACTAAAAGAAATATAGCTAACATTAGTATACACTAGAACTATCATTTACAACGTTATTCTGTCCCTTCAGTTAGATAGAACAAATAAATGTCACATTAGCCACGGAAGTTGTATTATTATTATATACTAAATAATTACGTATTTAGCTGAGGTAAGTTAAATGCAATTCTCTCGTAACCTTTGCTCGATGAAGAATGAGACAACACAATGAGCCCAACGGTCGCTTCATGGCAGTGACGAGTACATGTGTCATCCAGTGGTTGTCCAGACACATTAGGCACAACCTTAAGCAATGGCCCTGAACGGTGGTTCAATGTCAACATTGTGACAACGCTGTAACAACCTCCACCACACAACGTAGTTATAGCAACCTTTTGGCCATGTTGTTAAAACGTTGTTAGAAGGTTGTGCCAACGTTCTGTGTTTGCTGGGTGGTCACACCACATACTCACAGCGACTTTTTAATTGACCCCCTCGTTGTTTAGGAACTCATTATTCCAATTCTGCTTGCCATATGTGACGCGTGCTGGCAAAATGAGTCGGAATGCGCACAGGCTAATTACGAGCTACAGACAAAACAAGTGAAATATGTCATACACATGGCAAAAATTCAATATTTCATTGATATATGCCTGTTTTGTTATGCCTTTGACACAGTTAATAGGCCTCTTTATTGCAGCCTTACATAATGTAATATTAAATAAATAACAGAACAATTTCTGGCTTCTGAACATCGCCGCTGTGCTGCAAAGGGATCGGGGATCTATTTGGAAAAAAACTGCCTAATTTGTACCTGTGCTTGCTGGCAACAAATATCTAATTTAGTTAGAAGTTGGAAAATAGCATTGGGTTTGGATAAGAAAGCAGAACCAGTTATAATAGATTCATGGTGCATAATGATAGTGTGCCTCACAGCATTTGAGTTGTGCCAATGCACACACCATATGTTGCTACTCAATGATTGTAAATATTGTTTAAGCTCAGAACCTTGAGTAAATATGGGTAAATATGTATTAAGAATCCCATGTCCAATCAACATTTCCCTTGTTTTTTTTATGCTGGCAAAAACGATTAATCTAAATTTCAAGCCCATTTGATGCTGCCAAATAGATTAAGGCTCTTGTTCATTATTATTTCACATAAAAGGATGATTTAAGGGATCATTTTGTATCATATAAAAATTTACAAAGCACAAATCGTATTGCCATTTATTGGATGGAAGGTGCGCAACAATTTACACATCAACTTAGAGCAGCATAGACTAAAAAGATAGATTTTTGGGATTGAAATCGGTTCATCAAAATGACAATCGGTTACAATCAAGAAATCAGTATTTTCAACCCAGTCCTATTTCAGACCAGACTTTATCAATAAGCCAACATCAAAGTTTGCCATAAAAGTTTACTCATCTAGTTATACTTTGTAGTGGCACTTTTAGGGTGTTTTCCTGTCCTTTTCGGTGCTTGATAAAAAAAAATAGAATAAAATAACATCATATAAGTTTAAAACAATATTACTGGTACCATCCAAACGTGAAGCAAATCTTTTCAAATTTCGCAAAAAATAAATAAAAACAACAACTTAAGATTTATGTAATAGTACACAGAAAAACGCCCATGTTAAATTAACACTGCTCAGTGTTCATATGTGTGCACACTACAGAGTTAAAGTACCATTGAAGCAGTGTTGAAGTTAATGAGATAATTAAGTGGTGATTGAGCATTAATTATGAACACCTGCTGTTAACAAGCAGAATCACTGAAGAACAGAGAAACACAAGAACTACAACTGACTTCAGCCACAGTCTTAGATGAAATCAACTGAAGAGAAAAGAAGACATTACATCTGTGAAGATCTCAGCAGAGGAGGATTAAACAACTCGACAAACAGCATTACCAGCTTCACTTATTACTAACCAGACTGACTTTATTTCTGTCAGACGTCTACAGAAGTTTTATTGAGAATTAACAGAGGTTTAACTCTAATGTGTTTCATTTGAAGTCACCAAAAGAGTGATTAGTGTTTCCATTAGTTGGGCTCTTATTATATCTTTTGTCTTTTTTGTCTGCTGTGACACTTTGTTTGTTAAACACATTTGCAGCAGCAAAGAAAGCTAAAGTGAAACGAGATCAGGTGATGATGGTTACCTATTGATGGTTTTATAATCATGAAATAGACTGATTCACTGATGTCTTTTGAATCTAACAACTGTGTTTTACCATTAATATATTCACATCACAAACCCTGTGATACTGCAGCATGAGATCCAGCAATATTATAATAATCAGTTAGAAGATTTTAACAAATATGAGCATGAAAGGTCAAACTGCGATGACAAACACAGACATCAACAGTCAGCGTATGAATCTCAACAATGGTGACAATTGTTGTTTTTCAGTTGCCTCAAAATAGCAACGCCCCAACAATGCGCCTGAACACACCTCATTTTCAGACCAGCAGGCCATGGGCGCAAAAATGGGGGCAAATGCATTTGATGTTTAAACAAGGTGGCACAGGACGTGAAATTTATATCTGCGTCGGGCTGAAACTAGCAAGAAACACTTGCGTTGTGCCTGGCGCTACATTGTGCCAGGTGTATGATAGGGCCCTTAGTTGTGCAATGATTCCTCCGCCATGGTCTTGTCAGTCATCTCATCAAGTTATCAGTGAACTCTTATCCCTGCTTCACTACGTACGACTATGCAGGTCATGTTGGATGAGCTGAATGGAATTGACAATACATCTTACTATATGCAGCGCATGGGGGCGCCAAAGCGATGGTAAAAAAAAAAATTATATATATATATATTATATAAAAATATAGCAAATATTCATGTTAACAGACTAGCTAGCGTTTGCTAACATTGGGAATGTAGCAGCCAAATGGGGGTTTAAATTACGGCTAGCGTAGAATATGCAAAACCGAGGTTTCTGAGCTGAAAACTGGAAAATATAAGGTAGCATGTACAATAAATGACAAAAATCTGGAAAACAACTAATGCAATATCTCTGGTTTACCATGGAATCATGCATAGATTTGCTACCAAACTTGGAGGCTTGCA
This sequence comes from Leuciscus waleckii, assembly GCA_900092035.1. Lineage (NCBI taxonomy): Eukaryota > Metazoa > Chordata > Actinopteri > Cypriniformes > Leuciscidae > Leuciscus > Leuciscus waleckii. The sequence continues at coordinate 381,002 of FLSR01000305.1, read as the reverse complement.
AATATTAATATTAACAGACTGGCTAGTTTTGCTAACTTAATGCAAACTAATGTTGCTGTTAGCTACATTTAAATTTAGGTTAAACCCTATGGTACCAATCCCATGCATGACATAGGGGAGCGCAGGGCACAACCTAACGCGGGGCTAGTTGTAACACGCTTGTTTTAAATACTTCCGCACATGCTTGGATGACGAAACTTTGTGTATTTACTAGTTGCCATATCAACACTATATAGAAAAAAAAATTCCGCCAAAATTTTTGTTTTTTTGGAAGATATCCATAGACATTTATTAAACCATAGCAAAAGTAAATTTCTTACTTAAGTTAATTTTTCATCTCTATTTTTTGTGTTTATTTAAAATAAGACAAATCTGATATTATTTTAATCTCCAAGATGGTATTTAACAGTTGAGATAGTTCTTTAATGCTTCGCTAACTAGCAGAAGACACTAGCAGGGTTTAAATCCCAGTTGTGCAGGCGGGGGCATGTTGTAACACTGCGTTACAATGTGCCCCTATTAGAAATATGCTATTATATTCTATACTTTTATTAATTTTATTGAGAAAACGTGAGAAAAAGGTGAATAAAGACTGAGAGTCAATGTTCAGAAATTACTAATTATTTATTTGTTTTGAACTATGTTGTATAGCTGTGTTTTCATGTGTTCGTAGTCAAAACTCAAAAATGTGTTTATATTTAATTATTAAAAATTGCCATTATTTTATATGAAAACGTTTTTTAATTGTATTTTATTTAGAAAATATTTTAGTTTGTTTTGTATATTTTTTTTATTAGATCAGATAACATTTTAAGCTGTCATATGTTATGTTACAATGTGCCCCACACATGTTACAATGTACCCCACCTATGGGGCATGTTGTCACATTTCACTTCCATTCTTTCGGGGTATGTCAAGAAAAGAGTATATACTGTATTAATAAAACAAAACCACATAATTGTACTAGACATGTGGGAAATTAATGTGGGAAAAAATAAATACTCTGAACCATAAGTAGATTTACACAAACTGAGAAAGTCAAAAAGCGTTAGGTTGTGCCCCGCTCTCCCCTATCTCAAATTTATTAAGGTAAAAGGTAATTTATTAAGGTAATGCAATAAGTCTGGTTTACCATGGAATCATTTATAGATTTGGTTTTATAGACATACAGGCTATAGTTACATCTGACATGGAAGCTGTAATTACAGGGTCACATCTCTCTCTTTAAAGGTCTGTGCTATATTATATGTTTGTATATATATATATATAAAAGTAATATGGAAAATCTTGTTTGTCAGTATGTCTTAGTGGAGAAGAACACAGGCAATGAGTAAAAGAGACAGACATGAGGTCAGCGATGGCATCAAGTAAAGATGAGACCAGTGATGAATATTAGATAAATGGGCACCAAAATTGTTGCTGACAATACCCCTCTGACAGTGGGTAGTTGCGCCCCTGATCTGACGTGTAAGGCAACAACTGAAAGCAATGGGGTACCCTGCTCATCGAATAATGACGGGTACCCTGTGTCCCTGACCAAGCGTAAATATGTGACAAGTTGGGTGTGAGAACGTGTTGGAAGCGACCGTTCTCTAACTGAATTCATTGGTTTGATTTCTATAAAAAGCAAAACGACAGTGGTGGTGTAATGTAAACATAGCGGTGGCATATTCTATCCTAACTTCACCCTCACACTCCGTCATGGCAATATCACGAGACAGCTTTTTACCTCAACAAGAAATCTTGTCACATTTTAATCTTGCGAGATCTCATGGCACAAGATCTCGTCACACCCCTACTAAGAGATGAACACACTAACAACTGTGCCAGTTTTTCATATGGTATTACTTCTGTGCTGTTTTTCCCCCCACTAACTAAACTAATAACTAAATATCACCCACAATCCAGGTGAAATTTGCACTGGTATAGCGCAGTGCTTCTTAAACCTGTCCTGGGGATGCCCACCACGGCACACTTTATCTCCCTCATCTAACACACCTAATTCAATTAATCAGCTCATTAGTAGCAACTGCAAGAATTGAATTGAATGTGTCAGATGAGGGGGACTGGGGCATGACCACAGGGGTTGGACAAGACGGAGGAAAGATGGAGCTGGGGACCATGGGGGTACTGGCAGAACGAGGAGTCTTGAGAGAGCCTGCCAAACGTGGGATCATGGTGAGGCAGGCGGAGATACCACCACAAAGTAACCATGGCTGCATTTCCCGAAACCTTCTTAATGCTACGTCGTTCTTAAGTTACACCTTAAGCTGTACCTTCTCAATAATACGTGTTTCCTGAAACATTCTTAGTTAAGTATACCTTCTGTAAGTCATACGTTCGTAAGGTTGGTCTGGACCACTCTTAGCTTTACCTTATCACTGTGGCAGGTCTATACGAATATAACTCTGAAGTTTTCATGCAAAGAATAAAATTGTCATTACACTGATTGTTGTTAGGTTTTTAATTATATTATGATATATATTATATTATTAATTTAATTAAAGAGCGCTTTTAAAGGCCAGTGAAAGCATAGGCTACTGTCAGTTAAGTCCTATTCGGATGCTAATTGTTTCTCATGGGCTCGTATTTTAAACATTTACAGGGGTAAGTCGGTGATTTTAGTGCCGTCCGAATCCATAATATCAGTGTTTTTTCTCACCCGCGTAAAAATCCCTGGCCAAATTAGTGCCTACTGTTTTTTGACAAGCAGGTCGCGTGGGAATTTAATTGCCGTCTGAATCCACATCTCTGAGTTTACAAGAAGAGATTCAAAATTCACTGTTTAAATCCTTTTTGATCACTGCCGTTTGTGAAATCACGTTCACTATGTTCTACCTTTCTATCACGGGCAGCATAAAGGTTTTCCAGCAATTTGACAACATAGCTCTTCTGTGATTGGACTAGACGGGCAAGCCTTCGCTCCCCATGTGCATCAATAAGCCTTGGGTGTCAAGACTTGACGCAGGTTGACCTTCATTGCATCGCTTTTGGTAGGTTCTAACCACTGTATACTGGAAACTCCTCACAAGACTTGTGGTTTTAGAAACTCTCTGACCCAGTCGTGTAGCCGTCACCATTGGGCCCTCGTCTCACACACAGGTCTTGTTTTGCTTGCCCATTTTTCCTGCTGCCAAAAACATAAGATTCAAAATGCTTTGTCTGAATATGCCTACTTCCATAGTATATTGTATGTGAAAAATAGTATGTGAGCTGAGTAGTAGCTATGTAGTAATTCATAGTATACATAAAACAGTAGACCAAAAAGCACCTAGTCCTAGATGACCCACTACTTCTGGCGAGATTCAGAAATGGGCATTCGATGGACACTTTACCATCCCATGAGTCCACGGGAGAGGATTTGTGAATGGAGGTGTCCGGATTTCATTCATCGCATTGATGCTGTATAGAACTTACTTTTTTAATGGTCGCAGAGTAAGTTTTAAACCAAATGTAGTATTCTACTATACAGAATGCAATTTTGGACACAGCATGAGTGTTAATTTGCTGCCTAATATATCCCAACTCTTGACAGGTGTAATGATATAATCAATGTTATTCAGTTCAACTGCCTCCATTCTTGCTCTGTGCTAAGTGATTTTGAAGATGATTTGATTTCAAAATAAACCTTTTAGCGCCAAACAGGCCCCCTGTCCGACCAGGGCCCTTATAATCATCCTAATCTGTCTCCAGAAAACTGTAATGTCTGGTCAACAGCATATATTGCTCCATGTATATGTTAATGCAAGGCTGTGCAAATTGTGTTCAGGTTAATTTTTGGGCGTGTTTGGGCAGTGCCTAATTTGCATAATTACTTTAATTAGCAGGGTGCATACTAATTAATGTAAACATCACATCAAATAAATGAGACTATAAGTGGCTGCAATTCATTTTGAGTGAATTCTCCCTATTTATGTTTCATCAGTTTGATAATAAATCAACCGATTTTTACGACATTAAATCCAGCCTTCAGAAAGTATTTATGCCTCACATTTACTTTGGGCTAATTTATGGACGATGATGATTTAGCAGAGCAGTCTGCTCATACATCTGTTCACCCAAACATGCTCTCAGACAACCCAACGGCCCATCAGCAGGGAAGTGTTAGGATATGAATTTTCTTGCTTGCTGACAGGACATCTAGTTAAGCACCCTGGGAGCAGCCATCATTGTTATTGTGTGGTGTGATTTCTCAGATGAGAGCCTCAGCTATCGCAATGGTCCTGCCTGCTGACATGCATTAGTCATGCATCAGTTCAAAGAGATTGTGCCTGGTTATGGTGGCTGTCAGTCATGCCTTATTGAGAAATCTACTAATTAATTGGATTTTCTGCAATATTGGACGTTTAAATCCAATGACATAACAGATGGCACATTGAAAGCTTAGCTTATATTGTATATCAGTCCAATGAGAAATACTGGTATACATTATGCACATTGTGGCTCAGTATGTTGATTCCACTGTAAAGGACAATATTTCTGCCAAACGATCAGATTTTATATGAATATTATTAATATTTAATACAACATACTAATACTAAAATATAATAAAAATATATGTTATTAAATATATTATAATTTTTAATTTATGTTAAAACACTTGTCATCTCTTGTGCTTGGCAGATATTGTATATAACTTTTTTTCAAAAAAAAATTACACCCTTCACACTTCTGTGTATCACTGATGTGCAACACAAACCAAAATTGATTATAAACTATTTGGATATAATTTCCCATGGATTTTTGCAGCTTTTGTACTTGCGTCCACAAAATAATCTTGATAATCAAATAATTTTTTTTTCTCCCTCTGACAGCAAGCCAATATTCTGCACTTCAGTGAATCACGACAAAACAGGGAAATCAATAGTATATTCTTCTGGCTCTCCTACAATTCACCTTTTGAATATCATGTGCCTGCAAAGTCCTTATATTGAGCTTTATATATATATATATATATATATACATATATCAGTATAAAAGTAAGTTCTGTCATGTAACTCTAGATGGCGCAGGCTGATAGGTCCTTAACGCAATCACATTATTTTTTATAGGGCACAGCTGATTGGTTCCTGCTGTATCAGAAGTTGAATGAGCTTGCTACTCAACTTTCAAATAATTGGTCAGCGTTTGCTGTAGTAGTTTGCAGTGTGCTTTTAGAAACCCTCCACCTTCCCCAGCTCCACCTGTATAGATCTGCTACAGGTAATTCATGTAGTACAGCAGCAGCATGTCTAACTTGCTCAGCGTGTCGTGTATGTATTGGCAGTAGCAATATATATATATGTGTGTGTGTGTGTGTGTGTGTGTGTGTGTGTGTGTGTGTGTGTGTGTGTGTGTGTGTGTGTGTGTGTGTGTGTGAAGACTTCAGATGCAAAAGCCTCTAAGTCTGTCTAAAGTTTTTGTTTAATATTAACATTTTTATCAGGCTCCTATGGATAGGTTTCTACCCAAGTACCGGCATTTCTGAAAGGGCTGAGGCGGGGATTTAGTGAGTTTGAAGTGAAAGTATTTGATGAGCATAATATACTATGTGCAGAGAACATTCACTCATTATTATCTCATTTTTGACAGGTGGCTTTTAGAGGCTTTTGCATTGGAGGTCTTCGTATATATACAAAAAAATAATAAAAAAATCCATAAGTATGTATGCAAATTGTATAATGTCCAAGGTACACATTTCTAGTAATTGTGCAGTCATTTCTCATATTGTATTTACACACTCAAAAAAATGCTGGGTTGTTTCTGTAAACAAATTGTTAGGTTGATTGTGCTATGTCAAAATGTTGGGTTGTTTGGGGTACTGTAAACACATTCTTGGGTTGCTCATGCTGGGTCAAATAGTTGTAAGGGGGTCATTCACAAATAAACAGCTGGTTGGGTTATTTTGATCCAGCAACTGTTTACTACCTTTTCATTCTTTGCCGAACTTTCTGGATTCTTCTCTTCTGACTCGAGGAGCACGCCACTCGGAGCGGGCAGTGTTTTATGGTGAGTTAATATGAATGTGTACCTATATTTTTAACAAGTTTTGGTAATGGTAAGCTAATTTTACTGTTCAACATACAGTCTTTGATATGGAAGTGTGAGGGGTAACGTTATTCTGTGAAACATAGCCATAGCTAGCCGGTTAGATTTTTTGACCAAGTGCCGCATCGTTAAATCCTTAGTTGTAAACCAGCTATATTAGCAGCCTTTCTGAAATATGCTGTTTAAATTGTAAATTCATCACGTAATTATCGTATTCATTGTGGACGTTGCGTATTTCTAAATCCATACAAGCACATTATGTTTCTGTGAAGACTTCAGATGCAAAAGCCTCTAAGTGCCACCTGAAATTTTCTTCTAAAATGTGTATTTTTATCAAGCTCGTATATTTAAGTTTAGTCATTTTACTTTAATGACAATTACTAGGTCATTTGCATTGCCATTAAAGTGAAATAAGTGAACATAAACATACAAGCTTGATAAAAATGATCATTCTAGAAGGAGGTTTCAGATGGCACTTAGAGGCTTTTGCATCTGAACTCTTCATATATATAAATATATGCTCTGAGTATTTCAGAAACTGCTGATCTACTGGGATTTTCAGTAACAGGCAACAGAAACTCAAATAAGCATTCGTTACAACCGAGGTCTGCAGAAGAGCATCTGTGAACACACAACATGTCCAGCCTTGAAGCAGAAGAGCTACAGCCGAAGAAGACACACCGGTGACACTCCTGTCAAGCTGAGGCTACAATTCACACAGTCATTATTTATTTAATAATTATAACGAATGCTAAAGTGTACTTCTTATTCACAAGGGTTTAAGGCTGCTGGTGTAAGGTGTTTTATTCAAGTGCAATTGTACAGTTTCTGTAACTGACACGCCTGTACAGTAAAGCGAACTCACATTTATCGACAGGCACACTGATCATCAGGGTGGCACTTTACTTTTTGATGACACATTTGCCTTGCTGGGGTTGACTGAATATGTAATTTGTTGTGAGTGGTGCCCACACACTCTTTTGGACTGTCCACCCACTCTCGCTCGCTCATTCTCAGATGTCTCACATCTATTAAGAGACCATGGTCCTGTTTGGGGACCCACACACACGAGGTAAACATTAAAGGGAATGGGGGAACTGTTAGCTACAGGCTAACACTGACACTAACTCCTACATCTTAACATTTATCATAAAACAGTGGATGCTGAGGTCACAGTATGCATATCAGCAGATGAGCATCGGGAGGTCAAGGGCAACATGCATTTCTCTTCCCACACATATACAATCTGATCATAAAAGACAGCGGTTGACGTATCCCAGAGCGAAGCATGTGATTTGGTATGAGATGTTTTATTTTTCCCATCACTTATTGTAATGGGACGAAACATTTTGCATAGGACCAAGAAATACATAAATTCTTATGTTGTGGATTTTTTCTGATTAATTTGTTAAAAAAATATAAGGTATTTACTATCTGTAGTTTAATGCTTTATCCTTCATGTGTACTGTCAATTTAAATATTTACGTAAATATTTTTTCCAAAGTTAATTTTTCCAGAATGTTCACTTTGGTAAGCTGTTTCGAACTCCCGAAACAAACTACATTTTGGCCTGATTTCATTCGAAATGACATCACACCAAATCATTCTTCGATTTTGCTCTGACACACGTGAACTGATGCCAAATATCGCGATGTGTTCGGAACGAGACTTCTTCAGCGCGATTTCCTTCTGATAAAATATAATTAAAAAAATATCAATAAACAGCAAAGCAATCCAGCTTCCCTGGCAATAAGACCGAAATAATGACATTAAAAAAATACATAAACCATAAGATAAGATCTCGTGAATAAATGTTGATTAAACAGCTTCTCTGCTGCAGCCGACAGTCAGAAAGAATCGTGCTGTGATGACGAAAGACGCTTCCCATTGAAAATACATTAGTTTAAAAAACGTGCTGGTATTACGAAAATAACGAAATAAACGTACGTGTCCGTGGCACGAATCAATAGATTAAATTACGTGACCATATCACGAACTGACGTGCGTTGGAGTTATCCGTGGTCTCACCACAGACTCACTCCGTGCTCCTATCACAGATTTTAGATCTGACTATAGCCAAGCGAGCAATAGGTGTAAAACGCCATCAAACTGAATTGTATGATGACAGGACAAGACAAAATGTCAACTTAATTACATGCCATTGCAACACAGTCGACATAAAGCTTTTAAGTTTCTAAACAAGCCAGCAACATTACAACGTTCATGAGTGAGGTCAGGTTGTTGAGGTCCGTGGTGCCATCACGGGACTTCAGTTAGGCTAACAGAATCAAACTGAATTTTTATGATGGCAGGACAATGCAATAGCTACAATAACAGAGAGGTTAACGTCTTTATGGTATTTGGTGTTGGAAAAGAAATAAATACTTCAAATGTTGCGTTTCCAAATGAGAAAGCACGTCTGTTGAGTGAGTTCTGTACTCCGTCACTGAAACGGGTATCCGTGTGTGGACCACGGAAGGTCGGTGTCATTGACTTGCGTTGGAGTTATATCCGTGGCCGCATCACGGAATTTGGGGCGATTCCGTGATGGATCCACGGATTTTGAGTTAAGGGCCCGTGGACATTTCACGGAATCCTGTGAGACCAGGTTGTAGTTAGTCAGGGTCAAGCAGGTTGTGTTTCCGCTCTTTTTTCCTCGCTGCCAGAAGACGGTCTCCCGCGGATTTGTGGAAAGTTTTGATAAGATTTCGTGAAGATTCTGGACAAAGAGTGTTTTGAAAGCATGCAAGTACATTTTTTCATCATACGGTTTCTGAGTTGGGTGTGTACGTCACCAAATCTAACTTTATATTACCTTAATCACTGTCTTGTTGGATAAAACATAGCACCATTTTGAAACATGTCAGCAACTCCTAGCAACTGTTAGCTAGGCTTAAACTATTTTTTACACGGCAGGGTTAGTTGTAGTAGCTACAGTGTTACAACTAAGCCGTTTACCATAAGTGTACAATGATAATGAGATGAAAACATGGAGCCACACAACTTTTCAGTTTGAGTATTTATTTATATATTTATTTTGCCACATTTAACTTTGTTGGACTTTCACAAACAATGTTGGAATTTAAATGTCAAAGTATGATTTTTTTTTCACATTTGTATATGCATTGATCACTTGTTTATTTTATTTTATTAAAAAGCCTGTTTTTCATGCAATAAACCCTTTCAAATGTGATTTTGAGCTCGTTTTTATTATTATTACTGTTATTATTAATAATAATAATTTTGCATGCAGCTGCCACACACAAATATAATTCAATAGCAATTACAATATTTGATGATTTTGTTTATTTATTTATTGCAAAACTGTGCAGCCCTTTCCTATATCTCTATCCATGATGCATAATAAGGATGATTGGATAAGGGATGGATGTATGGATATCTATCTATATAGATGTACAAACAATATCAAACTATACAGATAAAATAGTACTGAATTATGTGTTGCACACAAATGTTACAATTAACCCCTCTGTCTGTTACAATTAACCCCGCATATGGGGTAAGTTGTAACATTTGCACTTCTGTCACTTTCAGTGCAACTGTATGAAAATCGTAGGTCCTAGAAAAAAACTTTAAGTGTTCATTTGTAGCAGAGATGTGTGCTTGTGTAAAAAAAAAAATTTAAAAAGAAAGATTAATCTAACTTAATTATTTTTTTTAAATATTTGAGCCAAAACCAAAATGTGTTAGGTTGTGCCCCGCTCTCCCATACTTCAAATGTGGCGAGCGAGTGTATGCTGAGTGACGCATTATGTCAAAAATGCACCTGGTGCAGATACGTTGGATGGGTTCATAATAAGCGAGACACTCGCGTTCACTGTAGACAGAGTGTTAGCTGCTTAGCTGCTTGCTCTGATGACACATAGCAACACAGCTAAAGTATTCCTAATATGATTGACCTTTTATTGAAAGTAGCATACATTTACCTGTTGATGCCCTCACAAGCATCCGTAAAAGCTGTTGAGTTTTGTTTGAGTTGAGAGAGGCACGGTGCACGAAAGGAGCATTTGTAATATGCTGAATTTTTGTAATTCAGCTCGGTGGCTTTAATGTTGCAGAAACTACAACTACATTAATTTGCTTATTGATACTAACCTAGGTCTGTATTGGAAAGCATTCTTGAATTACAAATATATATATATATATATATATAAGCATTTTAGATAATCTTCATTACATTTTTGTGGATATCTGTAGTTAATTAAAGGAATTCACTTACAGATTAAAATTATGTCATCGTTTCCTCAACCTCCTGTCCAACCAAATCCTGTAAAACAGAATTTTTCTTTTCATTTTTTCACAAGATTAAGGAGACAGCCAGGCAGTCTGTACCAGCCTTGAAATAAAAACTGAACCGAATCAAGCAAAAATATTTGCAGCAATGCCCACAGCTGTCCTCCTACAGTTTTTGCTTGCTGATGGGTAAAATGCCGCTCTCAGAGATGAAAGTCACTGGATTATATTTTAGTGTTTATTTTCCTCTGTGTAGTCAATAGAGCTAACACTCTCTAAACATTTGACCTGTCTATTTTGGGCTTCAGCTTTTAGCCTAGTAATTACACTATTCTTCAAGCTAGAGAGGTCATACACCAGCACTTATCGAGTCCATATATATATATATATATTACACAGCTCAGTGGAATACTTGATTCTGATTGGTTATTAGCGCCATCCAGCGGTATGTTATTCCCAGATAACAACCGCTCAAAACAGTTAACTCAGGCTCATCCAGGTTACTGAAGTCAACAGCGCTAGGAACGGTCATCACCCTATCGGGGGTTATTTTGAGAGAACAACTGGCTGGATGTACATATTCATTATCCCACTATGTATATTATATATACATTATCAGTGGCGAAAATGTCAAAAATGCACGTTGGATGGGTTATAATAATCGTGATCGATCTAGACAGTGTTAGCTGCTCAGTGTTTACTCTCATAACACATGGCAACACAGCTAAAAGTTTCCTATATTTGAGCATTATTGAAAGTAGCCAACATTTGCCTGCTTTTGAACACGTTCCCTTTCAATCACTCACGTCCGATGTAGTCGACGTGTCGACTGATTGGGATCCCTATTAAAACGCCACTAGTTGCTGCCACCTTCCAGTGCCTAGACAAAAGCCTCCTGATCCTCCCGCATATTGAGGCGGAGGGGACAGGGCTTAGGCCAGGAAAGTCACTGCTGTTCCACAGGACCACTGGGAAGCTTTCGTTGGAAGGCATACGCTGCGGAAGCCACATCCTGCCCGAAGGAGGTAGATCTGATGTTCTGGTGAAGATCTGGCAGCAGCAGCAGCACATTTTCCTCTTGGGCGAGCGATCCGCGAACAGCTTACCCTGTGCATTAAATCCCCCATATGCCAGTAAACCAATGAGAACGCGGGACAATGATGATGATCCATAACAACAGAGCGTACGCGGCAAAGCTACTGTGGATCCACTTACCCGGAACTATCAGTAGCCCCTTTCACACAGAGATTCCGGAAAATACATGAATAATGTGTCCCAGGATTTGTCCCTGGATTGTTTGATTTTGGTACATTCACACTGCCAGTGATTTTCCGGAATCTGTGAGTGCGTTCACACACATCCCGTAAAGATCCCATAAAGACATGTGACGTTAGGATGTGATAACTCCTGTCAGATGTCAGTTCTGCTGATAACTCCTCTCCGTCATTTCTACACGAAGAGTCCATACTCCCCAGTAGCGCCACTGGATTTGCCGAGTGGCTCGTTCCCCATATGCTGTAGCCCCTTATGGGGCTGGTCCTGGCTTTTGTTCACACAGGGCACGTTCCGGGACTGATCCCGGCAATGTTACTAGGTGACCATCCCGGGATCGATCCCGGCATCAATCCCTGGACGTTTTTGCATTCACACAGAAGGCACTCTAGCAATTTTATGGCAATTTCTCGGGATCAACGCGCTGTGTGAAAGGGGCTAGTGGTGACAGATTTGAAGAAAATTACCGTCGTTTGTAAATAAATGACTGAGAGTTAATACGTATTACTAACATCATGTAAGCTTTACACCTCAAGGGAATTTATAGTAATGTATAGTGTTAATACTAATCATCTAGTCCTTGAATGGCTTAGGTATGCAGAGCATTCACAGCTTATGTGGACCACACGCCACTGTTAACCGAAAATTTTCCGTCATTGACTGAATTTTTTTAGCAGTGGTGGAAAATATATCCATACTATATCCGATACTATATCCATATAGTTATCAGTCACACCACGACTTTCTTCCAGATAACGCACATTTCATTCATAATATTATAAATACGGGCCTCTATATTTCCTGCACATTTTTGTTTTTCTGAATGGTCTGAATGGCTAATAAAAATAGGTAATACAAAACGATTACTTGGTCACCACCACCAAGGTGAATTGGTTTAGTCTTGACTTCTGGTCGTGACTCGTGAGCGTGAGTGACAGTTATGGGGGGATCAGGGGATCTGTTGATTGTCGATGTCGAGGGCCAAATAAGAGATGGACAAGAAAGGTCAAAGCCATCAGGTACCCAATTTAGAAACGAGCGAAAGATAAAGGTATGCAATGCAACTATGTTTACTCTATATGATTACGGTATCCATGTCATGAATGAAGGGGCAATATTAATTGGTGGGTATAACTCTTATTTGTTAGCCTTTTTTCTATGATTCTTGCTATGCTTAACAATAATTCGGTTTTAACTCAAACACGAGATCTAATTTCACCATAATATTGTGCTTTAGTATTAGATGTACAGTCTCTTGCTGATACATGCATTATAGGCAAAACATCAAAAGAGACACCAACCCTCAATCTGTTGCCTTTAGAAAATTGAGTTAGGTAGACTGTTTACAAAAGTGCAAATATAGAAGTCCCATGACAGTGTGCATCCCCAGGCGTTAGCGCTGAACATTCAGGAATTCAAGTAAAGATAAATTATACATAAACTTTGATTAAATCAACAATGCCTGAGGAAAAGGTAGAATAACCCAGAGTTTATCTCACTTTCCCACAGCAAATACCTTGTAGAGTAGAACAGAATATTGAGCATTGCACAGATATTGCACTAGAAAATCCACTAGAGATTTGGATCTGAACTTGCTTGCGTTTGAATGCATTCAGAATTTGAGATTGATTTAACATTACATCATTTCAGATGATGGTGGTTTAAAGATGTCTTCAGTGAGGAAAAGTACATCTGAGTTATCTTATTCATATATAATATTCACATGTAAAATTTGGAAGTAACTAGCGAGGGGGTTGACCAAGCTTTAATCAGACAGTTCATTGTTCAAGAAACATCTTTTAAATGATTTTTTTTTTTATTTTTTTTTCACATGGGACTAATAAAAGAAAAGTTCACTTGTTATTGAATATAACTGAATAACTGAATATAATTATTAAAGCTTCAAAGCTCAAGTATCCAAAATAAGTGGAATGCGCCCATGTTGCAGACATTCAAGGAACATTCCAGGTTCAATACAAGCTAACTCTTTCCACGCCAGCGTTTTTTTTTTTAAGTTGCCAGCAAGCACCAGCATTTTTTTATTATTTTCACAAAATATTGGACTGATATATATATATATATACAGTATAGTCACAATTATGTTCAGTTTGAATAGTTCATGGATTTTAGTTTGTATTTCGTCATTCCTGTTTTCCTTTGTTCATTTTCCGTTCCCCTTTGTTACCATGGTCACCGTCATTATGAGTTCATTCAGCTGTGTGTGATTAAGTATCTTGTTTGTATCTGTACTTAAGTTACTTTTTTTTCTCTGTTCGTTGTCGGTTGTTTTGCGTTTATAGCACGCTGTCTCACATATTGGCTTGACATAACGAGTTTGTAATAAATCTTGTTATTTTATGACCATCTTCTTGTTCTGTGGATTTGCGTGTTACAGAACAACCCATAAATTGATTATGCAGTGCTATTTGCTGTTGTGGATTTTTTTTATATATACCTAGGAGTTCTGTCGTCTCGCCATCACCTGCCCCTTCGACGACGAGACCCTGAAGTCACTGTTCTGGATCGGGGCAAACTATCACTGTTGACATATCATTGTCGGGGAACACTATCTATGTTGACCTCCCAGACACCACTGATGTGAACCGGAGGGATGCCGTCATTAGGTGTCTGGAGATTGTCTTGCCCCGGTCCAGACCACAGGTAGACTGAGTAAACCCAGCCTGATATGCCGGCAATTTGATTTCGCACTGCAGCTCAGGCTGGAAACCTGTACATTCTCCTATCCTGCTTCCGTTACGAATTTGCGGGGACCAATCACAAACTGGCTTATCCACCTGGCGCGCTATTGGCGGGTTTAATCCAATCCACGCGGGTTTAATCCAATCCAGTTCCTTTTAACCTCTCAACGATGCTCAATGGCTTCTTTAGTTTAGCAAACAAATCGCTCGAGTGGGTGTAAATACCACTCACTTTGATGATTTTGTTTTTGCACAACCTGCAAAAATCGCTCGATGCCATCGCTGCTTCTGCAAACTGCTGATCAATGCTCCAAACCAACACGTTTGTTGACACGTTTCCTGCCTGGAGTTTTCGCTGCAAAGTACGTCACCTGGTTCGTTGGTCTGATTGGCTGAATTGATCCAATTGCGTACAGAGTCATTTGAACTATGGCCGTTGATCACGCCCTTATGCAGTAGAAAATGTAGAGCAGACTCCCCAGACTAATGTTCAATCTAAAAGATTGAGCTCGGTCTGGTGATAGCCAGACTAGACCACAGGCAGACCCAGAGCCTGAATCACCACCAGGAAGTTGTGTGAGCCCCCCGTAGACGGAGAGCTACCACCCGCTGCAACGCGTCAACCAGAGCCCGAGGAGAAGAGGACAGAGCTGACCCTCGCCTCGGAAATGGAGCCCCATCGTGAGTCTGACCAGGAGTGTGAGCCCGCAACACTTTTCTGAGTTAAGAAAATGAGGACTGGCTGATAGATTTCAGTGAGGAAGTGTTGACTCCCACCCTATCCCACCCTGTACCTTCATCATCGCTGTTTCTGGACAGCACTAATGATTGTATAAACTATGATTACTACATTTCAGCGATCTGCATGGACTGTGTTATTCTTACGGTTGTTATGGCAAGTTTTGTGGCATCCACCAGGTTCCCTTGTCCTGCCAGCTCCCCCTTGGTCAGTCATCACTCTACTTCCACTACGGACTTACGGGCTGTCCGCTGCCCTCCGTCATTATAAGTTTGTTTAGTTCATCTGTGTGTGATTAAGTACCTTGTTTGTATCTGTACTTAAGTTCTGTTTTCTTCTTTGTTCGTTGTTGGTTGTTGTTCGAGTATAGCACGCTGTTTCACATGTTGGCTTGACATTCTGAGTTTGTAATGAATCTTATGTTATTTTATGATCATCTTCGTCTTTGTGGATTTGAGTGTTACAAGTATATTCTAGCTTCATGCAGTCTTTTGTTTCAACACTTGAATGTGGGTAAGTTTCATAAAAAAATTACAAAAAGTTGAGCAAAAAGAGAGAATCGATTTTTTTTCAAAGTCTACTCCTGGATCAGATTCAGATCGATGATCATATCATAGATGGAGTAGATCACGTCCATTAACAGTCCTGTACCTCTTCATGGGTCGACATTTCTTTCAGTAATATTAGGCAGTTTTGATTTACGTGTGCAAGCAATGCTTCTCTGCCTGTGTTTGATCCGGAGATTCTGTTCTTTTTCAGAAGATGCATAATTTCACCCCTACCTTTATAACAGTGAAAACATGGATTGCTGAAAAATATCCATAAGTGGCAGGGAAAGTGTTAAGCTCTGTCGACAACATTTGTGGTATAATGTTGTTTATCACAGACACATTATTTTGATCCTCCTATTTAACCCCTGTTAATTTTAAAACTAACACTAGTAATGCCACAGTACATAAACTATATGCGTGTTAACAAGATTATAGTGTGAAAAGTCAAATTTAAATCTTTGTCAAGAAAATTCCCCACAAAGATTTTGCTATGGATTTAAGAAATTCGAACACACAAATTAGTCGCATTGACCAATAGACCTTTCATTACCTGTAAAATGTCACAGATATTTTTAACTTTACAGCTCAAACAATACACGTTTTAGCAGAAGAGTGAATGTAAGTGTACTTACATATTTACAGTTTTGTTTATTTGTCTGTTTTCACAGTTCCCACCAGTCTTTAGAAATAATTCAGAAACTGTTAAAATAGGAAATACAGTAACTTTGTTATATAGTTATATAGTGTTAATTAATATTTTTATATATACAATAATACAAACACTTGAGTCAACCTGACATTCTTTAAAGTTGTCCATATTTTTGATATTATGCATCAGTGTCTATATGCAAACTCAAAAATGTAACATTTTTAAAACCCTAGTTTTTGTAGGAATATCTATGAATACATGCATTGCATCATAACACTTAATATTTAAAATCAGAATCATGGGCCTATATGTTTAGTGGTTAACTGGATTCATTAGCTCTGCAATTTTATGCTGATCCAAATCCCAGATTTATTTGTATCCCACGTGAACAAATAAACATATAAAAAGGCATCTGTACAGACTGTACCATTACTGTTTGCTTGATGTATGAAGTCTCAAACAAGGCATTGAATAACATCATAAATCACTAAGTATTCACAAAACACATTAATAACCGGCCCTCCAGACCATTTCATCTCTGACTGAACTCATTTGTCAAGATGTGAGAGAATTAGACATTTTTATGTTTTATGATCTCTTCAAAAACTAGGAAGTAGTTCACCCAAAAATTAAACATCTGTCATAATTGGCTAAACTCGTATAATTGTATTTGAACTCTAGGCCAGTGAAAGGCTTATGATTAATGAATAAAAAAATAAAAAAATGCATAAATAACTTACAATAAACCGTACAAAGATACCATACAGTACATTGAAAAAAAATTAAACAACCATGTTATTTATCTAAAATGCATTATCAGTCCAATTGAAAATCATGGTTACCAGTTTCAATCTGTCTGGTCTAAAGGCAAATAACACTTCCCACAGGAAAACAGAATTGAAACAGAATTGTCATTTAACACCAGATTTCTGACGTGCAGAACACATACAAACTAAAAGTCCTTGAACATGAAACTGAAACAACAGAATTTGACAATGTTTTTGTTTTAGGGAAAATAACTGTTTTCATTAATATTATATAAAAAAAAATCATATATAAAGCAAACCATAAACTTAAAGAGAAAAAAACAATACATTTGGCTGTAACAGATAAAAATTATTATTTATTTATTTTTAAGTTTATGAAGTATTATTCAGTTTATCAAGTTACTCGAACAAAACTCTGAATATCTAATGATTCTAATCTTGCTAAGTTTGGCAATTACAATGATTCATTCCCTCCAGATGTTTCATAAAACCAGCCAATCAGATTATAACTGATCATTTCAACCAACACTTGCCATTTTTGTGTGCCATATGCATTAGACAGTCAGTAAACGCACCGTGGGTGTGGATGGCATCTGAGGCTGAAGCTGGATGACATTTCCTCATTTACATTCGAATGGCATTTTCTGGGGACAAACTCACAGCTTTAGAGAACAAATCATTACAATTTTAATCACAAAAGCTTCCTTCATTAGCTGAACTGTCATCCAAGGGTGCAACAAACAGCAATAGGAATAATTATATCTGTCTTATTACCTTGTACGATAAGAGAGCAGAATATTTTTACAGACAAACTCTAGATCATATAGGGTCACTGTGATTATACCAAGACATGTCCTGAGTCAACATATTTTGTTGATCCCAGAACAACAATCCTGTCTGAAAATGTAATCATAACCCTATCCCTACCTCTAACCCTACCCATAAGTTATCCCTAAAATCATAGGGAAATCATAGGTGAATAACACTGATGTAAAGCACCTAACCCTGGTTGTCCTTCAAATCTGATTGGTTGATTGGAATGTTGTTCCAGGATCAAAAAAGATGTTGATCTAGGAACATGCTGTACTGTAATTGGTGAAATCAGGTTCACCTATCACATAGAGATAAGAATGACACACGGACCATGTCTTGATTAGCGCAGGAAGCATTCCTCTCATTGCACTCTATAGGAAACGATCCTCATTGGATCTTGTAAGGGAGTTCAGCTTCTAAAATAATTGTAGAAGGCAACCCATAATTGCATCGTGGTTATTAGAGTGTAACTGCCACTGTGTTGGGATAATGTGCTTGATTTGTCTTCTGTATAGCAAACAAAACAATGTGATTCCATCAGGTTCTTCCTATAAGGCCACAGAGAGTATAGAACACTAATTATGAGTGTTGGGAAATGATGCAATAACTGAAACCTGATATGCTGATTGGACTTAGCACACCCTGGGATAAGATGTGCCAGAGCCTTTTTTTAATTTACCTATAGACCGTACACATTTACTGAATGCCTATTCTCTCCTTTAGGTGGATTTATAATCTAAGTATAAGCATTTTCTAGACTTATTCTATCAGAACAGTTTTAAGTTGATTCGTATACGCATAAAGCAAGTATGACAGCGCTTTAAGCTATGCAAATTAACCTCAAGCCAGAGAGAGGCCATACGGTGGCCACCTCTGACAGCATCAGCCAATCAAACGTTGAATCTGAAAGCCACCAATTTGCAAATCCCTCCTTCTCAGGAGAGTTTAAAAAGGTTCTCTCTGAGACAAAGAGTTGTTCTGGTTCTGGTTCAAAGCAGAACAGACCAAACCAGTTCAAGATGTGCTAAGCTCTAAGTGGAACTCTATGGATTTGTGAAGTTCTCTCTCAAGACTCTGAAGCTCCTAAGAGAGAAACAAAGAAGTTCTGTAAGAAGTAAAAACAGCAACAGAGACAACGACCACAAGCTTAGCGCCTTTTTCAAGATCCTCTGCACCAACTTCAGAATCTTCTCTTCAAGGATCCCCCATCTGCGTGTTCCAGATTATAAGGATCATCTGTTGCACAGATGTTAGAACCTTCAACTTCAAGGATCCTCCATCTGCATGTTCCAGATTATAAGGATCATCTTGTTAGAACCTTCAACTTCAAGGATCCTTCATCTGCGTGTTCCAGAATAAGGACCTTCTCTGTGCTCCAGGAGTTCAAAGTTCACAAGTACTTTGAGTTCAAGGCTGTGAAATGGATTCCAACTTCTTTCTTCCCACTGCAATGCGGCCCAGCTCAGCAAGTGGAAGACGTTACCGCTCGGAAAGTAAATATCACTTTACCAAACCTCTTTCCAGAGACCTTGGCATTAGTGTATATTGTCAGTATATGATTATTTAATTTACATTCGATTTTGCATATGCTGATGTCAGTTAATAACAATTAATCTCTTGATTTATTTGTTGAATTCAGAATAAGGTTTACCGTATTTATTCGAGACGAACTACTGTTTATCTTTCCATAAGATAACTTATTGCAATAGTAACACCTAACTCAGTCATTTGCATTGATCAATCTTTTGCACTTTATCCATTCAGTAGTTGTTTGTTACTCTAGTCTATCCTTTTGTTAATAAAATCATTTTATTACACTTTTGTCTTCCTTGTGTTGATAATACAGCAAGAGGCTCTACAAGTTAACAATATCTCACAAATCCCTTTGATTGGTCTGGTGACAAACTTCCTCCAATTGATATCATTCTAATTCCGTCAACAATTACCATAAATCACCACAAATGTATCATACCCACACTATACGGAGGGGTGTATCATACACACACCCATATGTTTTATATATTTATTCATATTTTGATGATGCATACTTAACGTATATCTATGTCACAATTTAGCAATACATCATATTTGTTCTAAAGGACGCATCTTACCTCATCTTCCATTCTCATTTTAATAGAAAAAAGAGTGGCAAGCAAAGGAAAGAAAATGTTCTCTCCTAGCCCGCCAGCCCATTATACTGTACACAAGTTCAACACCTCCAGAGTTAATGACACTTTTGAATACTGAAAATGCTTGTCTATATTTAAAAACGTGCTTTTGTATGTTTCTATTAGGTCAGACACTCACTGTTATTTTCTCTCCTAGTGATTTTCATGCGCCCATGAATTCCAGCCCATCTATTTCTGGTGACCATGGCAACTGGCTTGTTGTGGGTTTTGGCTAAATGCAGATGTTATAATGGATTAAATGTAATGGCTGTTTTGATATTTTGGAACCCGAACCTAATTTCTGTCATTACCGAACAGGTTTGATGTGTAAGATTAGGAAAGTAGCTAAATACAGCTTCGGCAAGGTACAATTAAAGCAATTGTAGACTCAGGCCATCACATAGGAACATTAAATGATCATCATATACCAACTCTGCCCTACAAAGGTAAAAGACCATAACTCGCCGTGGAACTGAGAAATATGGCTTTAAAGATTTTTAGTTGTCCCGCCAAATTAATTATAGGACACTGGAAATCTGGCAATTAGATGTTTTAGTAATGAAAATTATCTACATTAAAAAAATTGTGTTGCTTTATTATTAACATTTCCTGTGATATATTAGTCCCACGTCGGCTGTATTTAGTTTTGGCACTTTGCCAGCTAGATGCATGATTGTTTCAACCAGGTCCGGTACCCGAACTGGGTGAGGCGGGGTTTTAGTTCTTTGTTGTATCAATCTGCTACGGCATGTATCAAATTTTTCTTTATAGTTTCCTGGTCGATGGCGTCACATGATGTTTCCAATCTGCATGACTGGTTGCATACGTGCTTCATGACGCAGTCACGCAGAGGAGTTCCCACAGCGTTTCGACGCAGCTCGAGTTCCCGTGAAGGAAACTTGATTTACTCACAGTCATGTGCTTCCAAATTAATATTTCTGTCTTCAGTGGAATACAAAGAGGTTTTTTTTTTCCCCGAGGCCCTGAAGTGGGCCCTGATTTTAGTTTCAAAACTATAATAAAAGTAGTCAGTTCTACTTGAACGCTACAGTACATTCCAAGTGTTCTGAATAATGATTGATTGGAATAGTTAGTCATGCTTATGAATCCTTGGAACATAAGCTGATGTGACAATCACAAACCGATGTCCCGTGTATTTTGTCTGTGGTAGATAGAGTTATCTGTCATCAGTGAAACTTCCAGATATGACACACTGCAACATGACAGATGTTGATGTGATTGAGTTAATTTTTTTTTTTACCTAATTAGGATTTACTCTAGTTTTAACCATCACTCGGGTATAGAAATCTCTCTTAATTTGCTTCTGGAAAGTACCCTGCATGGAAAGAGGGATATGTCCAGACGGAAGTCATGCTGAGTGCCTGTATAATCTTGTCCATCTATCATAAATAAAAAAGAAAACGATATATTAAGAGAGTTAATTTTCATAGACCCCCTGCAATAATGTCATGGACCCCAGGTTTGTCGACACTCATTTGGAAACCCTTGAAATAATGAAATTCGTTTTCTTTGTGTCCTGGAGAATGATGTTAAATGGAAGTCAAATATTCAGTCACACACAAATGTTGATTAGACTTGCGCTCATAAGAAATGATGAATCATTTCCCCCAGGCCACCAATTTTCAGTGTCACTCTGTCTCTATTGGAGAATTACAGTAATTATGTAATTATGTGTCAAATGGGGATATATCATGAATAAATCCCAAACCATTATTTTTTTCTTCACACGTTAAGAAAATTACACAAAAAACTTGAATAAACACAGCTTTAAAAATGGTGCCAAAATGTCATTTGCTCATTTATAACCTTTTTCATAGCATTAATTTTCTGTACCATCTTACCCATTCAATCTCTTTTCAACCTCTTTTATATTCAGATCTTTAGCTTTTTAACCCATGCATAAATAACTGATATTATCCATATGAGTCATAGTCGTGAGTAAGATTTTACAATGAGCCTAAAATGTATTCATCATGATTTTAAAGTGTTTTCCCCTTTAAAGCTTTTATGAGCCCTTTGCATAAACACCACTGTTCAAATTTTATTCCAAAGAAATTAATACTTTTATTCAGCAGGTATACCATTCATTTTTCAAAAATGACATTAGACTAAATATTTTCATTTCAAATAAATGCTGTTATTTTAAATTTTATATTCAACAAAAAAATACACAAAAAGTTTCCACAAAATATATCATGCAGCAAAACTGTTTTCAACTATTGACAATAATGTGAAATGTTTCTTGAGCACCATATAAGCGCATTATAATGATTTCTGAAGGATCATGTGACACTGAGGACTAGAGTCACAGGAATAAATTACATTTTTAAATATATATTTTTAAATATTACACAATAATACTGTTTCTACTGTATTTTTTTATCAAATAAATGCAGCCTTGATGAGCATAAGAAACCTCTTAAGCTAAAAAAAATGTCCTACCCAAAACTATAATGTAGGTTGACAGTGTCATTTGTTCAGTGCATTATCATTTTTTGTGCCTATTCCATATTAATATATTTTTCAATAAGATGATACAATAGTCACACAAAAGTTTAATTTAGGCACAATATTGCCAGTTATGTTAATAATAAATAACAGTGCCAGACAAAGTCACTTGGCTGGTTCGCGACAGGCTCCAGTTCACCTGACCAAGAACATGCTCTGGCTCAAGAACGTGAACTATTCTGTTGGAAAAGTGGTAGGCCTATATGGAGCCCTAGGCACAGGCCCCTGGTGCCATGACACACGAATTGAGGGAGGTGGTGGGTGTGCATTTATATTTCTCAGGTTGGCCAGCGACCGTAATGGAATGGGGGGAAGGGGGGGTTATTTGGTGTTCCAGTTGAAATCAGGTTCCAGAAAGTCACGAAGTCCCCCTAGTTTGGAATCGGATTCTTGAGTGGGGGTTCCCTTGGTCCAGAGGGGGGCAGAGGGATGTCCTTTGGCACCAGGGATGTCTGGAAATGCAGAAGAAAAAAGTAAACAATACTGTAGGGGAACAAATTAAGAATTTGATCTCGTTTTTGTTAAATCATTGCCACGTTGTACTATTCAATAGCCCCTTTCACACAGCAATCCCGGTAAATTACCGTAAAATTGCTGGAATGACTTTACCGGTAAATACACAAATATGCCGTTCAAAGAAGCAATGGCGTTCTGGCTTTTTACCGGTAAGAGACCATCCACACATCAGCAGCAAAATACCGGTAAATTCTGTGATGTCAGTCATCAGAAATTATCTTTAAACGCTGCGCTGTTCTATTCATTCGCCTTATATTATAACCCTACCAGTCTACTGATACTTTACTAACACTCTAATGAGAGTTAGTAGACATGTAGCTGCAACAATACTTATAATCAACAGAACGTGTTAAAGGGACCATCAAAATGAAGTGAAACCAATTTTTTTTTGCTTGTAATGTATAAATATCAGCATTTTGGAACATCGATGGGTCTTTCAATTTAAGCATCAGAGCTGTATATTTTATAATCACAGCATCCTACAACTGACTCCAGCTCAGTCAAATTTCATTATCTGGAACTTGCTATAAAAAGAAGTCATAAAATACTTTGAAGGAATCTTTATGCAGAGATTCAGATGAATTGGTTAACCATTTTTTTCAAACCAGGTAACCACTTAATCTACTGTCACTGCTAAAGAGATCCTTAGGTCCAGTCCTTGCCCACCCAAGGCTTCAGATTATTTAGCAGTGATGCCAAGACCATTCATTGGAAGCCCCACTAGTTTCTCAATTGCCAAGCTTGTTATAGCTCATCTGGACAATGTGTATTTGGCTGAAAGTGGCATTAATAACTTATGCGCTCAGTATTCCTGGCCACTCTATCAATCAGTTTGGGGACAGCAGAAAGCTTGGGTAATTTGCCTGTGTCCAATTGAGGGTAATTGAACTGAACTCTGGGCCAAATCGAGGACAATAGAGTGGAAGATATAAAGCACGCCGTTTGGTGTGGCTGATAGCATGCCCACATTCATCTACCAGATTTATTTAGCTCCACCCTGCAATAATCGCTGATGCAGAATAATAGGCATGCACCAGGAGCACAGCTGACAGCGTGGGAAAGCTGCACCTGCTTCCCATTGCATCCCATCACTGTGGCCATAAATTCTTATTTAAGCTTCCTAAAAAGTCTGTAACAGGTTTGATGTGTAGCACATGTGCTGTATCTTTTCACAAACAGGGCTGTGACAGATCTGGGCCACCTAGGACAACAACCCTTGCCTCTAGTTGAGAAGTTGTCTGCCCCTTCATAAAAACCAATGAAGGAACACATTTATCTTCAGACCCAAGGATTCTCCTCCTGTCCTATCTGGTTCTTTTTTTGGTTTTATTATTATAATCATTATTAACAAAACGCGTAAATTAACCAAACTGGTTTGAAAAAGTTTGAAAGTGTACACATCCTGATCTCAATGTAAATGTTTTTTATTTTTTTAAACATGTTATAAGTTAGTTAATTATAAATTGGGTTTTTGTACCATATGAACAAATGTACCACGTACAACCTGAACTAACATTGCCATGTAACAAAAGGTCAAGTTTTCTGATATTATAAGAGAGTTAAGGACTTTGACACCAAAATGGTTTAAAGTGAACTGTCCGAATGTAGTGACAAACATTTATGGTAAAATATACTTTAATATAATTTCTATTTAAACGTCATGTCATGTACTTAACAGGTGTTAGGTGTTTTCAGTATTTTTGACCCCAAAAAAATGTATTTGACCAAAAAAAAATTCTTCATCGGAATGTTATGTAATTTGGTAAAGGTTTTGGCACTTGCTATGTGAAAAATAAAATACAAATTATGTACATGATATGTAAAGGTTAAATGGTCCTGATAAAACTTGTCACATTTGTGCTCCTTGTGGTCAAAAGTGACCCTATTGAAAATGAATGGGAAACAAATTTCATCTTGTGGAAACGTTTGGTACTCGCCCAAACTAAATCTTATTGACTGCCATGATTGCTGTCTGTGTTTTAGTCAGTCTTGGGGCAGGTTTATATAACAATGTACCAAAAATATACAATTATTTCCTTTGTGGTGTTCGCGTACAGGTGACAACATTGTCAAAACGATCCCCGTTAAGACAGACTTAAGATTTATAAAGAAACACTTTGCACCTATAGACTGAATACGCATGACTTCGCCGTCTTCACAAATTCCCGTTTTGTTGTTTACACGGAGACAATTCCGGTATCATTTTCAAAAGTTTTGCATTTTCAAGGCCCCCATAACACAGTTGTTGTGTAAATAGGCCAATTCACACCGCACAGAAAAACGCCAACAAACAACAACAAAGTCTGTCGAAGTCTGTTGGATCAGTGTGTCACCCCTGTCGGCGTCTGTTGGCGTTGGTTGGAGTTTGTTTTCAACTGACTGAACATGTTCAATCAGCGTTTGTTGGGTCGTGGAATGTCTGAGCAGTGTGATATGATTTTCCAACAAACAACAACAAACTCTGAAGTAATCTGACCTGGCCACGAACCGTTGCAATGACGATGAGGCAAGTCCCATGCAAAGACTTGCGTGTATAGGTGCTGGGCGTGCTTAGTAAATTAGCCCAGAAGACAAGAGCAAGGAGATATTCGCCAGAGCACACTGGACAAAGTTTGAGCACGCACACACAAAATCTGAGCAAGAGCAGAGCCATATTTGAAAACAGAGACTTGAAAACATATTTGAAAACTTATGTTTAGTAAGCTTTGTGCGAGTGAAAGAAATCCGCTTGCGAGTGGAGAGATTCGTTACATGGATTCACTCTTGCGGTACAATAATGCGCTCTCAACATTTAACGTCTCAAATGAACTATAAAGGGTAGAACTCTTTTGTATTTAGAGTCTTTACAGTTGTCATAAAGAGACGATAATAAAAAGCAGCAATCTTTTATTTTTATTGGTTAAAATGAATGGAGAATATCTTGTGTTTTTCCGTGGGTGCTCGAGTTTGTCGGTGTTGTTGGGGCAGTGTGAACATGACAGTTATTTTTGATAAATCCTTTGCCTAGTTTTACTTTTGTAATTTTGTTTAATAAACATCTTACTGGATTCGGATCCAATGCTCCTCCTTGTCTACAACAGCCATATTACACTGAAAGTCGATTTTTTGAGATAACCCAAATTTACTCTACCATGCTGGATATCAGCTTCTGGGCGTAATCCTGACTGATGGCCATCCATTCTTGCCTTAATAGTAACTGGAGTTGATCACAATTTGTGCGTTAATAAGTTAGGTCAATAATAAAATTTCGTCATAGATAATAATAATAAAATTAAGTTCATGGTTCTCTGATGTAGGTTAATGGTCACATGACATGCATCTTTTTATTAAGTGTTTTATTTTGATTGTTTCTAATTATTAGTTTTAATTTTAAATCTGTATGATTTAATTATGTAATGATTTAATTAGTACTACTAATACATATAGCTTTTTCTTTAAACTCACGAACCCCCTGCCGTTCCATCATGAAACCCAGTCTGGGAAACTCTGGGTAATATTCAATGCACTTCATGTTGATAACAAAGGATATAAAATACTTTCTTTTTCTTTGTATTTTCATATCAGTATGGTACAAGATTATCCTATTCAAATCAATGAGGTAAATGAGTTAGGTCAAACGTAAACTAAAAGTATTCAAAAAGTAGTCAGATTATATTAAATTAAATGTGCAATGTAATGGACATTAAATGGACATTAAATGTGCAGTAATGTGCAACTGTCACATCAATGGATTACTGTGGTTGCAGCAAGGGATGAGTTGAGGCAGGATCTAAATGCAGTAGTCAACTTTAATAAACACTCAATCAAAACACTAAAGATAATGCGCAGGACAACCACTAAACAAAAACATACTAATAGACATAAGAGCAGAACTGAACAGGGGCTGAATGCGAAATCGCCACCTAAACCCTCAATCACTATTCCTTACGTTAGTCCACTAATACTGTTTACTTGAAGGAGTGAATGAAAACGAGTGAGGAATTCGGACAGCCGTTGAGCGTACATCGTTTGTACACCGTTATTGCAGTGCATTGTGGGATTGAATAAGTGCACTCAATTACGTGCACCTCAATACACTCTGGGATCCGGTTAAAAAAAATTCGTGGTTTCAGGCTCCCAAAATGCCGGATCCGTCCGGACGAAACGCCGATATGATTTTAACATATATAGCTAAACGCGTCTCAATGTGGACAAGGCATAAGGAAGACAGGAAATAAACTCAGGAACTGAGAACAAATAAAACTAAACCAAAACAGAAGAATTATTATTTATTTTGTTCATGTAATTTAGAATCGGTAATTCACTACAATTTGTAAGTGATCTACCGAGCATTGTCTACGTGATTAAAATCCAGGGAATTGCCTGGCCAAGAATCCAAAATTTCAAAGTAATAACCTCCGAGCTTCATTATCACTCAGAGAAAATATCTTTGCGCTTAGACTCTGCTGTTCAATCCTTGTACTTCCTGCATTTCCTTGATGTTTTCCTTGGAGAGAAGTGGCTTCTTTGCTGCCCTTCTAGACACCAGGCCGTTGTCCAAAAGTGTTCGCCTCACTGTGTGTGCAGATGCACTCACTCACCTGCTGCCAATATTGAGCAAGCTCTGCACTGGTGGTGACACGATTATATAGACTCCACAGGAGGAGATGCTTGCTAGACACTCTGGGACGTCCTGAACTAGGACTGCTGTTGAATCTCTTTCTTTGTAGTTCTTGATCTGGTAAACGGTTCTTTCAGGTGCAAGATTCTTTGCAGCAATTTGCTTGCATGTGAGGCCATTTTGATGCAAAGGGATGATGGCTGCATGTCTTTCTTTAGAGGTAATGAGTTGGGGATTGATGACTGGATGAAGGGAACCAGTGGTGGCAGGGCCAAGGAACTGGCTGGAGAGGGAGAACTCTGTAGACACACAGGAGACTTTGAGCTGGGCAGAGCCAGCAGGGGCACAAGAAATAAAGCACACAAAGGAGTTGACAAAAAAAACAAAACAAAACAGTCTTTAATGATATGTCCAAAAAGGGAACCTCAGGAGAATCTCTCTAAATATAACTCACAACCAAAATTGACGATACCAGACTCAGAACTAAGGAAACTCGGGGCTTAAATGCAAGGGGAGAGTAATCAAAGTGCACAGGAACAGGCGTGTGGAACTAATTAACAGTTACGGAGACTTAACGGGGGAAGAGAATGAACATGAAACCAATACACAACAAACACGTTGCAACTTGCGCTCAATACAATTACAGTACACGACTTTTCTTTAGTACTTATTACAGTTTTCCCCCTTTTTAAAGAATTTCATCTTAATCATGCCTTTTGTTCATTTTGATGTCAGCCTCAAAAATATCTAAATGAATTTTAAGCCTGTAATTATGTTGCCATTGCATGTATGAATCATATTTCTTTATGCATTAAAATTTTCATTGAATCAGCTATACAATATAATAAGGCTTTCATTGTGTGGGTGTTACTGTAAATGTTTTCCATTTCAGACATTTTTTTCTCTTTTCATTTCTTGCGTCTAGTCTATTTATGACATGTGACGTACATTTCAATGCAAATATTCAACATTAGTCTGTTAGTCTGTAATACACAATGTTTAATTATTCCTGAAAAGAAGAAAAAAACATTCAATATAGATATCATTCAGAAGTGACAAAATTATATTCAAGACATTGCCTCATTAATATAATGCACCTGTCCTCATTTTTTGAGAAATAAAGCCAACAGTCTGTCATAAAGATCCTCAACACATATAACCACTGTTACCTTCTGTGAGAGAGTTTTTAATTCAGGTAGACTCGTGCAAGGCCAAGAAGAGGGGGGAAAAGAAGAGCATGAATAATTTACCAGAAGAAATGATGCAGAATCTAAAACGTTGTGGGAAAGTAGGGTTTAGTAATGCTGTTGACCTCCAAGGCATGGAGACATAACAACCACAGGAATATTGCTCACAAAGCCCAAGTCCAATGATTGCTTCTGGGATATCATTTATGGCAAGAGAGGGTGATATAAGAACCCACTATGCTAAATAATTGGTTTTCTTTGCAAAAAATTATCTCTAAGGAGCATTCAGATACTTCTTTGTCAGGCATTAAATGTTTTCGGTTCAGGCAAAGGCTGGCACTAACATTCCTGACATTCTTAATGTAAAAGTTGCTTTAAACAGCTCAAAGTGAGTCAGACTTCTGAATAAGAAAAGTATTCATTAGCTGACTACTTCACTCTAGTTTGCATTGACAGTAACCTCTGGATTGCATCTTGCTAGAGATAATTAGTTTACCCACTTATTCGGCTGAGTTTCATTTTGCGTCAGCATTAAAACAGATTTTTATACAATAGGCCATTTAGGTTAGGTCACAGTTGAGTAGTTAATCAAATTGCATTCAAGAAATATTCTGCAGATACAAAGCAAATAGGGAATCACAGTGAAAAGTGCTGATGCCAAAATTTAATCTCTCTACTTTTTGTAAACAAGTCTTTGATTTTGCCTCTAAAAATAGAGCAAGAAAAATGTTTTTTTTCATGTTTTTTCATTTTTTTTACTTGCTTTAAAGGCATAGTTCACAGAAAATGAAAAATAGATCATCACTTACTCACGCTCATGTCCCTCGGACTTTTCTTCTTCTTCTGTGAAACCAAAATTAGCTCTTTTAAGCTGAATGTCCAAGCTTAGTCTGTTCCACAAACAAAAGTTCTCATCTGGCTTTAGAAGACTTGAAATATGTAACCTTTATTGTGCTCTTTAGAGCTTTACAACACCTGGGCCCGTATTCATAAAGAATCTTAATGCAAAGAGTAGCTCCTAGTGTCCTAGTGACAAAATTCTAAGAAAATTCTTAGAAATGTGGGCGTTTACTCTTAAAATTAAAGAAAAATTCCTAGTAAAGAAAAAAGTAATTCAGAAAGCATCTTAACCCTTAAAAGAGGTCTTACGGTCAAAATTGTTAGGAGCACGGACAAGGACTTTTAAGAGGCTTAAGAGTTTCTTTAGCAGAGGAGAAAATGGCAGAAAGACGAAGAGGGAGAAGAAATGTGTTGCAGACAATGAATAACAGTGAGTTAATAGATACTATAGATTAGATCGTACAGGGATCATGTTTTGACTGATCTTATTAGAGACACGCTAACATCTCTGACACAGCACAGAAATGCCATAGCGCCAGAAATGAAAGTAATCACTACATTACGATATTTGGCAACTGGGAAAATTCCATGTTTGATACATTAAAACCAACATTAAAACCAACATTCAAACCACCACTTAAATAGACATGCCAGCAATCAGTGTAATTGGAAAGAGTGGAACAATTTTTATCATTCTAAGCCAAGCAAATACCTTATAGGAAATTAACAGCATGGTAAATAAAATAAAAAGGATTTATATACACATATATAATGTGTGTGTGTGTGTGTGAGAACGGTCAAATAGGAAAAATTACGCATGTAATTTCAAAGTGAAGGCTTAGAATAGACCCTATACTTAAAATCACTTTTTTTTTTCCTTCTTGGACAACCAACCAATCACAGTCTTCAAAAGATTGTGTCATACATAGCAACGGGGTCAACCCCGCCTCCTCACTAAGATGAAAGTTTTTGGCTTTTCCTTACTCAGAGTTGCTCTCAGATCGGTCCCGAATCGCTTTTAAGCTAAGACTCCTACGTAAAAGTTTTTAAGCTAAATTAAGAGTTTTCTTAGAGGATTCTTAGAATCTTTATGAATACGGGCCCTGATCTTTATATGTAATTTCATAATTCCATTGTCTTTAAAATATGGTTAAAGTTAACTGCTGAAATTACTTACAAGCATTTATGGTAAAACTAAAATATACTTTAATGTAATTCCTGTGTCAGATTTAAATATATTCATAATTACATTTTTCCTGTTTTTACTTTACTTAAAAAATAGTACTTGGTTCAGTATTTATGGAATGGACCACCGGAGGAAGATAGGGAAGGGTCATGTCTTTTTATTGTTTGTTGAGGGGAGGGTCATCCAACTTTTTTTTTATCTAGGGGGAGGGTCACCCAACTTTTGTATTCATGAAAACAGCAAAATTTCAAAGTGGCTTGTTTGGTGCATATTTTTCATGTAGCTCCATGTAGCTCTCTCAGTCTCGCTATTTTTCCATGTAGCTCCATGTAACTCTTTCAGTCTCGCCCCCCCCCCCAACAAAAATCCAGTTTGGCATTGTTTGACAGTTTGTGCGTGCTTCGGGCGTACGCGCTCAGAAAAAGTGCATCATGTCAGAACAGAACGCCAATGAAATGTTTACCCGGCAAAGCTTTAAAGCACGAGTAAATAATCAACTTTTGTGATTGCGAATAAGTGCAGAGTCCTGTGAGTGTAACTCTACCGCTGCATTAACATGTGATGTGAATGTACGTCGAGTTTTACAGTATTGGGACTGAGGCACCAGAACTGCAGCTGATAGGATGTGCGCTGTAGCACCATATTTTAGTTTCCATGCTTATTGTTTTTCCACAACAATGTTAGTGAGTAAATCTACTGAAATGGCCACCATAACAGTGGAGTGTGATGTGTAAGATGAGAAAGCAGAAGTTAAGTTGTTTGTCATGGTTGTAAAAAACAAAAAAACAAGGGCTATCTGAACTTCTTTGCCAAGGAAAAACCAGTACAGAAGTAATCAATAAATTATCGGGGAGGGTCATGCCTTTTTTCACAATCATTTTGGAGGGTCATAGAAAAATGTATTGCTGGCAAAGGGAGGGTCAAGTATATTTTGACAATAGATCTAAAAACTCCTCCGGTGGCCCCTTAAATAAAAAATGAACAGTCCCTCATGAAAATTATATACTTTAAAAAAATATGAACTGAATGTCATCATCAATCATTGTTTAATCATGCTCATGTCTCTTGTAACCTGTATGACTTTCTTCTGTGGGACCCAAATTAGCTCTTTGTTGCTGAACGTCCTTAAACTTTAGTCCATTTCTCAAACAAAAATTGTTGTCTAACTTAAGTAGATTTAGAGGTAGTGCATGAGTCATATTTTATGAAACTTTAATGGTGTTTTTTCTCTTGTTAGAGCTTGACAGCACATGATCACCATCCAGTTTCATTGTATGGAAGGGAGCAGCATGAACATTGTTCAAAACTTCTCCTTTTGCGTTTCACAGAAAAAGAGAATCATACATAATTGGAAGAAGGGATGTGATTGTCGAGCAGATTGTTTTAAAAAAAACACAATAATCTTATATTAGAGACTAGCATAAAACAAAATGATGGACACAAAATATCACAAGACAACTGGGAGTTTAACAGAGGCAATCTTTTACAGGTCAATATTCATATAATAGGTTCAAGCTACAAAACAACATATGGATAAGCCATTTGATCTTAAATGTAACTCATTGCAGTTTTGCTTAATTGGTTGCCTCCATTAAATAAAGAAGGGGAGGAAGTAGAACGATGCTGCAGCTCTGGGTGACTTTTGCAGTCTGTGATGGCATCTTTACGGGCTGGAATCTGTTATTTATGAGCCTGACAGTGTGCTGATTCAGCTAATCCTGGTGCTTTACCAATATTCAGGTGTTTTATTAACACCCTCAGGGTGTGCACCTCTACAATAAGTGCGGGCCAGGGCCATCATCCCCAGGCTTGCCAGAGATACTTAGCTACTTACATTTGAGGAAAAAACATATGCTAGCTTGCTGAAGAAGTACATATATTACTTTATATACAGCAGTATACTGAAAACATAATATAGTGAATCATAAAGACATGCTGTTTTCCTTATAATGATGTGCTTGACATGTGGTCTTCTACTTATTTCTCCATTTCTTTGGCTCCTCAATTGGCCCTTTCAGACAAGATACTTCCTCTTTCCATAGTTATCAGCCTTATCCAATGGTCTCTCGATGATAAGATTGCAGAAGCCAGTCCGAACATGCTCCATCAGGAGGTCCTGATGGAAAAACGTATGTTCCATCCTCCATTTGCTTTTCTCTCATGGACTCTGGACTCCCTTGGCTCCCTCTCTCGCTCCTCCGTAAAGGTTATTGGTGGCCTGATATCTCAGGAAGTTCAAATCGAATCAAATCAACATTTATTTATAGTGCACAACAAAAACAAAAGTAGTTGACCACTGTGCTGTACAAAAACCTTGCTAAAAATAGACCTTAAAAAATAATGGGTTTTTAATTTAAGATTAAATTTAGATTCTGATTAAACTAATCTGAGGAAACCGTTTTGACCCAACAAAAGAAAAAGCACAGCCATCCCTTAACTTCAATCTAGATCTCGGGACCATAAACAATCTTTGCTCAGAAGACCCCTGAGATCTAACGGATGTATTTGGATTTAAAAGATCACAGATATATTTAAGATTCGATCCACTAAGAGCTTTAAAAACAAACAGTAAAATGGTAACACTTTACAATACGGGTGCACTAATGCACAGATAATCAAGTGTTAATGTATGGCTCATTAAGACCTAAACCATTAATTAATTATTACTGCATCATCAACTAATAAAGAGTCTATATGATTAATAGATTAAGTAATATATGAATAATTAATTAAATGTGTCCTATGTATATATCCTTAACATATTGTATTAACTAAAAGTGTAAATTAATGTGTTAATTACCACAATTGGTCAAAGCTGTACTTCAACTTCCAGTTGTCTGCTTTTATTAATCCTTAACTAATGATTTGCAAATATAGCAGTACCCGGCCGCATGTTCTCAGTGTTCCAGCTTTCAGTCCTAGAACTCAAGGTTAACCCGGATCCATTCCTGTGCCATGAACAACAAGGTACTGGATGTGACAGTTCATCTGGTACAGTGGAATCCCGGTTGTAGATGGTTGGAAATTGAAATCCATGACTTAGTGGGTGTCAAAACCATAATTGTCAGGATTCACTGGAAATAACAGGACCCAAGTGCAGAGATGACCAGGGAATGGTGATTTATTAACAATAGAGTGTGTAACAATGTGTAACAGTTGCACAGTCCAGAGACAGTCCTGAGGGCTAGACAGGAGACTCGGTGCAGGATTGAGCAGCCTGGGACATTAGTAAAGTCTAAGGATGGCCAGGACAGGACTCGAACACACGCAGACACACAACGCAACAGGGGAGAAACAAGACAAGAACAAAACCACTAAAACATTAAATAAGTGCAAGGCAGGACAAACACTGGAGTTAAGTGACTGAAAAACTAAACCTATAATATAAGCGAAGAAAACAAACAAAAGACTAAGTAAAACAAATCTACGCCAGGAGAAAGCTAGGTATTAGATCAATGTAAACCCAAGCTATATAATAAATCAAAGAGAAAACCAAAGTAATAGAAACTAAATCTATAAATCTGAGAGACAGAACCAAACAAAAACTAGAATAGCTCAAGTAAAACAAGAAAACTAAATAATAAAAAGAAGTTAGACTAAGAAAAACCCAAAGCACAAACTGCAATGAGACAAGAAGCTACAAAGAGAAATTTGGAAAATCACATCTGGGTATGAACACAATATTAGAGAAAGTTCTAAGATGTGAACACAACACACCAATCCAGCAAAGAAAAGAAGCAAGGAAGCACAATATAAAGGGATTGTAGCAAACGAGGACCAGGTGAGCACAATTAGTGAAACAAGGACTAGACAAGGACTAAACGAGGGGGCATGATAAGGGGAAACTATGAGGCAAGACAAAGGGGGCACATGACCAACATAAACAAAGATAAAATCGGTGTGTTCAAGCACAAAACAAACATGGAAACATTAAACAAAGACATAACAGACAAAGCTGCTGGGGCAGAACCCTGACACATTATGACATATTACTTAACAATTTAGTTCTTCATGAGTCATAAATTAACACATGATTATCTGTGAATTAGTTCAGCTTGAATTAATGCATATTAGTGCACCAGAATTAGACCGGCAGTCAGGGTAAAGAGCATTATACAGGGGAGATATGATCACCTTTCTGCGTGCCAGTTGGAAGTCTGGAAGCTGCATTTTGAACCATCTGAAGATTATTTATATTTGATTTATTTATTTCAGTAGAGAGAGAATTGCAAAAATCGAGCCATGATGACACAAATGCATGGATCAAAAATGCATGGATGAACTCAAGTTCATCGGTATGTTCAAGGATGCCCCACTTGTGCGATCTCCAAGGCTCCCTGACACCTGCCCGAAGGGAAACTCTTTCCATTGCCCATTCCTCACCATCCCTGGTCACACGTAGGATTGATTTCATTGCCAACTTCCCTGAATCAGATCCTTCATATGCACCTCATGGCAGTTGACCGATTCTCAAAGGCCCGTCGATTGATGCCCGTGAAGGGATTACCAACAGCGATGGAAACTGCAGAGACGCTTTTCCACCACGTCTTTTGTAATTATGGCCTAGCTGAGGATGTTGTGTCAGACTTTGGTCCTCCTTTTATTTCAAGGGTGTGGAGGCCATTCTTCAAACTCTTCGGTGTGTCAGTGAGCTAAATTTCCAGCTACCACCCTCAAGCAAATGTTCAAACCGAGATCGGCCGTGTTATGTCCCTGTGGGTGTGCTTGTGTTTTCTCTCTCTCTCTCGCTTCCTGTCATTTTCTTAGGCTCTACTTCTCTATTCTTCTGTTGGTTCAGGAACCTGCCAATCTCTATCAATGGCATGACGACAAATCCTCTGCTGTTAATCAAGTTTCCCGCCCGCGTTTAAAAGGACGCCAAAATGAACGCGAGAGAGACAATTTGGTTTTCCTGCTGCTTTGCTTTGTGTTGTTCTTTTGTATCGGTAATATTGTTCTGTGACAGTCTTAACCCTATTGCTTTTAGTTTGCCATCTCGTTTTGGATATTGTTTTGCTACTTTTCCCCTTTTTTAGTTTTCTTTCTGCTTTTTGATGGCGGTGTTCTCTGCCCAAGAATAAAGTAGACAGGTCAAATGTCATGTGACTTACACCTAAGTAACTCGATGTACAGTAGTCAATATTTGAAGTGGATCAAAAAAGACAAGACAAGAACAGTAGTGTTCGAAATTGATGTATAACTTTGATGAAAGGTTTTGATCCACTTCAAATGTTGACTACTGTATAGATGTCCCAGGTAAGAAAGTGAACGCCATCTGTATGTTTTGAATTTGTTAGTTAGAGTAAGTTAGGTCGTTTTACGTTGAAGATTTGATTAATTATTATTTTTTATTTCTTATTAGTTAGGTTAGAGGTTTAATTACAAGTTAGACTGAGTTTTGTTTTCTTTGGCGTGACTAATTGTGTTCTTTTAGTGTTGGGTTTACTTATTTATCGATATTTCTTTGATCTGTAAATATTTTGCTTATTTTTCTTTGCTTATTTTCATCATCATTATTATTACTAATATCCAAAAAATGTTGTACAGTTATTTTCACTGATGTATTGTAAACACCTGTGTACAAACCTAAAAAAAGGTCTGGCTCTCTACCAGGGACATTCGCCTTCGGCTGCCCTGTCGCAAGTTGAGTGCCAGATATATTGGTCCCTTCACAATCCAGAGACAAATCAATGCAGTTATTTACTGATTGAACTTGCCATCACAATATAGAATTGCTCCTACCTTTCATGACTCCCTCCTGAAACCTCACTGCCCTTCTCTTGTTTCTCTTCCCATAGGGTCTGGCACAGCTAAAGAATATCTTAGCGACTGGGAAGGTTATGGACCCGAAAAAAGATCTCGGGTGCCATGAGACAACATCCTGGAACCAACCTTGTTGTCTGAGTTCCACAGCAACCACCCAGATCGACCTGCACCCATGGGTAGAGGCCATCCATGTCGGCGATCACAACGGTCCTTGGGAACACAACGAAATGAAGCCACAACACAACGGAAATGAGCCACAACACAACAGAAAATGTACAACACAACGAAATAAAGCCGCAACACAACGGAAATGCTCCAGACCACTAGAGGGCTCTCAGAGCGCAATAAAATGAGTTTTCCATGCCACTGTTCTATAGAGTCAGCAGTCTAAAAAGTATATCAACACCATGATTAGTTGTAATAGTACTGTATGTAGCTAACCATTGTATATCAACATTTATTAGTTCAAATAATAAAATAAAATAAAATGTTTTATCATGTTTCAAAGGTTTTAGTTCCTATTAACCAGACTGACTTACAACAGATGAAATTGTGCCAATAGCTCCCTGTATTCACAGTACACAATTATTATATATATTTTTTTATAAAAACATTAGGCCTACTGTAATTCACCTAAAGGTTTTTCTTCTTCTTTTTTTTGTCATGTCCCAAAGCTTGTGGTGGTTCCTAGTGACCTGACTGACTTATTGAGGTGTAATTGTACCAATACCTTCCTGTAATTCTGCAATTCACCAAATGGTTTTTAGTTTTATTTATCAAAATTATATTATAATAAATTATATGTTTTAACCACTTGGTGGAATTGCCAGACCTTCCCTTAGGGATCATGCGCTGTGATAGCGTGTCAAAGCATTCTTGAGTATAAATACGCAGCTATAATTCATGTTGGTGATTTCAAAGTAATATTTTATGTCGATATACAATGGTTACATACTGTTAAAACTAATCGTGGTATTGATGTATTAAGACTGCCGACTCTATAGAACAATGGCAAGGAAAACTAACTTTATTGCGCTCCAAGAGCCCACTAGTGGTCGGGAGCATTTCCGTTGTGTTGCGGCTGTATTTCGTTGTGTTGTACATTTTCCGTTGTGTTGTGGCTCATTTCCGTTGTGTTGTACATTTTCCGTTGTGTTGTGGCTCATTTCCGTTGTGTTGCGGCTTTATTTCGTTGTGTTGTACATTTTCCGTTGTGTTGTGGCTCATTTCCGTTGTGTTGTACATTTTCCGTTGTGTTGTGGCTCATTTCCGTTGTGTTGT
>FLSR01000305.1:325750-342826 GCA_900092035.1 Leuciscus waleckii | reverse complement strand
ATAATAAAAAAAAAAATATATATATATATATTTAAAATTACTGAATCAACCTAAATACATTAATTTATATCAACAAACCTATTTTGTATGGGTTGAATCAGGTAATTTAAGGCAATTGCATGTTACCACTTTTTACAGTGTGTCTAAGCACATTTTTTATATATATATTCCACAACATAAACATATGTCATTTGGCAGATACTTTTATCCAATAATAAAAGTGTAATGAGATATCATCACTATTTTAAAGGGAAAAAAAGTGGACACACATTTATTATTAATGTCACAAAAAGCCACATTTGGCAGGATGAACTTTAAGATTTTAAAGTGCGTCCCTTTTTCTTGCAGTGTCTGTTGTGAGAACAAGCATGTAATCAGAGAGGTCAGCTGTAATCTGTTATTATAGTGATGGTATTTTGTATTATAGTAATGATAATAGATGATCAAATTCTGTATTTGATGAATTGTATTTTCATGGTCTAATCATGCAACGATGCAACGTTAACTTCTAAATGTTAACTTTGCTTTTAAGCTTAAACTAACAATTTAAAAAAAAAAAACTGAATGTTAGGCCACCCACAATTGGGATGTCAAATTAAACTTGTCAATGGAAATAATACAAATTTACTTCAGTTGGGAACTCGCACTGCATCGATGACGCTTTGGTAACGACTCTGCTTGATTGCATCTGAAGCACGTGTGTCAACTAGTCCAATGGCGAGACGGAACATCACAGGCGGGTGACGTCACGACCAGGAAAGCATAAAATCACATCCCGAAAGACCTGCGTTAGCTTCTGTGCCTCATCAAGCGTTCTGTGTCAAACTATGTGTCTTATTTATTGTTCTCTGTCCCGATATAGTGCAGTACACAAAAACAAAGTATGGTGAATAATCAGACATTAAGTTGTGTGCTTCTCCCTGCCCTCGCTTTCTTACACGACTTGTGCGTTATGTGTTTGGGAACGGATCATGCTTTGTTAGCCTTCGAGAGGGCTGACTGTAAGCATTGTCAGATGTTGCTGCTTTGCACAGTCCGCTCCTGCCTGTCACTTTTCAAAAAAAAAGTGTTCAGGCTCGCGTTCCTCACGGTTCCTCACGGTAACCTAAGCAGTTCTTCTCTGAGATGAGGGGTCACAACAAGGGGCCTGAGGGCTACATTATGCCAATATTGATTCAATTGCATTATTCCTTCAAAGTGAATGATTCAACACCTTCTCTCCACCACTGAAGCGATCTCAGCATTTATTTGGGTATAGCAGCGCACAGTTGTCACAGTTGGATGAAAACTTAAAGTCCCCCTGTAGTCATTAATTTGATCCCTTAAAGCACATCTTTGATCACCAAAATTACATATTTAAAGTTTTATTTAAGTATTATTATTATTATTATTATATACAATTATTCATGCCTTAAATAGCTTGAATGCAACTCTACACCCTTGTTTCATTTAGTATACGCGGGATACTGTGAATATGCTAATTTGTCCTGCCTCCACTCAGCAAGATTCACTCGGACAACTTACTTTGGTAAACGCTGCACAATGGTATCACTCTTTAAACATCAGACACATAACGCTAATTAATTTAGGGTGATCTATAGGGTGAGTTTTGTCCCAATTTAGTATATTTTCAAATATACTGTTAAACCATTTAATATATGATCATTCATATATTGGGAAATACATTTTCTTTTCATAAGGGTAATGTTACTATGATATTGTCAAGTCAAGTCACCTTTATTTATATAACGCTTTTTACTGTATACGATGTTAATAGGGAGCCAATGCAGTGTGACAGAACAGGGCTAATATGGTCATACTTCCTGGTTCTGGTAAGAACTCGAGCTGCTGTGTTTTTGAACAGCTGTAGTTTGTTTATTAAGCGTGTAGTGCAACCACCCATAAAGCATTACAATAATCTAGCCTTGATGTCATGAATGCATGGACTAATTGTTCTGCATTTTTCATTGACAGAATATGACGTAATTTAGATATATTTTTAAGATGGAAAAATGCGGTTTTACAGATACTAGACACGTGACTTCCAAATGAAAGATTGGTATCAAATAGCACACCCAGGTTCCTAACCGACGACGAAGACTTGACAGAGCAGCTATCAAGTGTTAGACAGTATTCTAGATTATTACATGAGGAGATTTTTTGTCCAAAAATTTGAATCTCTGTTTTTTTCAGAATTAAGTAGTAGGAAGTTGCTAGTCATCCAGTTTTTTTATCAGCTATGCATTCCGTTAATTTTGTGAATTGATAAGTTCCGTCAGGGTGTGAAGTAATATAGAGCTGCGTATCATCAGCATAACAGTGAAAACTAATGCCATGCTTCCTAATGATATCTCCTAAGGGTAGCATGTACAGAGTGAACAGCAACGGTCCTAGTACTGAGCCTTGTGGTACACCATACTGAACTTGTGATCGATAAGACATCTCTTCATTTACTGCAACAAACTGATAACGGTCAGATAAGTGCTAATGCAATTCCACTTATGCCAACATCATTTTCGAGTCTATTTAAAAGAATGTTATGGTCGATAGTGTAAAATGCAGCACTAAGATCGAGTAACACTAATAGAGAGATACAACCACGATCGGATGATAAGAAAAAAATCATTTGTAACTCTAATGAAAGCAGTCTCAGTACTATGGTACAGTCTAAATCCTGATTGAAAATCCTTGCAGATATCATTCCTTTCTAAAAAGGAACATAGTTGTGAAGATACTGCCTTTTCTAGTATCTTTGACAGAAAAGGTAGATTCGAGATTTTTTAATACTTTGTCTGAAAGAAGATATACACCTAGAATGACTTGAGGGTGAGTAAATCATGGGGTAAATTTGGGTGAACTATCCCTTTAAGGGATAATATTGACTACAGAGAGACTTTAAGACCAAATAACTAGTCATGTGAAAGTGCACACTCTTCAAGAAATCATGAGGGCACTTCTTGCATGGCCACATATGCAATGCTCTCAAGCCCTGATCACACCCAGTATTAAGACGCAATTTGGTTGATCGGATCACAAGGAGACATTTCTGTTTATATCTGGTGTTTTAATTGGTCGCCTTTGTCCACTTCTGTCCTGATTTCCTTAAGGAGAGGGTCTACGTTTGGGCTTTCAGATCTTTCAAAAGGATACAACGGAAAAACACATGGGGAGCAGCAACTTTCTCTTCTGCTCTGACAGCCACAATACCATACTGAGTGCATGCTGAAAATATGGAATGGTGAGAAACTGGTGTAACCCCTCACCCAGGTCCAATTCACCCTCTTCTGTGAGTGTCTCCGGCATGGGAGTTATGCACTCTAGCAAGGAGGCTAAAGACTGGAGTCTCAGTCACTACCTCTGGAAGTGATTAAATACAGATAAAAAAAAAATTAGACCCTTTATGCATTTACCACAGTCCACTTGTTATTGGATTTACAAAAATGCTTAGTACCAGGTGTAAGGCCTTGGACAGCAACCTAAGTGGGATGTAACAGTTAACGCTTTAATACTAAAAGCAGTCTTCTCAAACATTACTGGGACCATCCTAAAAAAATAAAATAAAAAAAAACTACCTTATAGGGTCTTGGGCATGCCTGAGTATCAATATGTGCAGTTATGTTAGTCCAGCCATAAAGTCAAATGTAAAGTCAAACAGAAG
This sequence comes from Leuciscus waleckii, assembly GCA_900092035.1. NCBI lineage: Eukaryota > Metazoa > Chordata > Actinopteri > Cypriniformes > Leuciscidae > Leuciscus > Leuciscus waleckii. The sequence continues at coordinate 339,168 of FLSR01000305.1, read as the reverse complement.
TTACACGACCCTTACAGTAATTTGATACCATGTGAAACATGAACAGGGGCCCCCCCTCCCCAAGTTAACTAGAGCTTGCCAAATAGTTACGTTAAATGGCTTGGGCAGAAGCTTGGCCCATTTAGTTCAAGTCCAGAACTTGAATGCACAAAACAAAAGAGGTTTAGTAGTGATAAGTCAATACCCTATAAGTCAAACTGAGAGCAGTCATGAAACATCCAACTCAATCAGAAAACATACCAAAGAGAAACTAATGTGAGTTTCATGAAGTTTATTAAAAGACTAAAATTCACATGACCAGGATAACTTCTCCACTGGACACTACAGTTTGCCCACTAGAGATGGTCTTGACGTGAGTGTCTCTTCCTGTAAAAAGTGGTAGAAGCATGAGGGGCATTTAAAAACAAAAAGAAATTCAGTTCCTGAAGTCAATATACAGCAAGCACTCACTTTTCCTAGTGCAGCTTTGCTCACAGGAGCCAGAAGAGGGATGGCACACCGCTGTACTACAGTGGATGAAGATCTAACAGAGGAGAAAGGGTTAAGCCATAGAATTCAAAAAGCACCAATATTAAGGCTTGAGGGAAGGCTGCGGAGCATACGGTTTCCTGCAGAGGAGCCAGTGACGCTGGATCAACAAATGTGAACATCTTCACAACAAAGCGCTTTAAGTGGGTTGGAAAGTGAAGACCAGAAGATCCAGCCACTGGAACTAATGTGGTAAGGCAACGATCATCCTGGTAAGGGCATCTGAATGGCAAAGAGGCAGTCAGAAATGCCTTACAGCACATGGATAAAGCCTGGCCTTACTCACCCATCAACCACAAGGTCCCATTGGGGTAGACTGAGAGGACTGGGGGTTTGTGTCGCCCAGCAAGGTCCCAGCATCAGGACAATGTTGGGGTCGGTCCTCTCCAAAATGCGCACCTCAACATACACTGGTTCTCGCAGGACTTTTGTAACTGGATAAACAGCGTCACTGTAGTAGGATGTGTATGCCTCATCCCCTGAGGATACAGTGTTTAACTAGAAACTGCTGCAACCTGAAGTTTGAGAGGCTTTAGGCATACTTGGACAAACACTTACCTTCTGCACAGCCTTTAGTGACACATTGACCATTTGCCAGTCTAAGCTCCACCCTGAGGGGTCCAGGAGCAGCTACTGGTGGAGGAACGGTGTTGACCTCCACAACCAGAGCTTCCACAGAAGTAGCAGAGTACCTACACTGGAAGAGAAGCCTGGACAAACCATGAGCTTGTAGCATTTGTCAATGATTAACATTTATGATAAAGCATACGTCACCTACTCAAAATGGCTGTCCCTTGTGATGGAACCAAGTGGTCCGATACCAACTTCATACGAGGAGGTCATTCTGTTTTCATACACCACATATCCACTGTCCTCCTGCAAATAGTAACACTGTTGGCATCCAGTCCATTCTAAGCCATGCAGAAGAAAACCACAAGCAGCTACTCACCATCATGCTCGTGCCACATGCAGTGACCGGGAACTGGTATATAACAAAGAAAGGTGTGGATCCCACAGGACTGCAAGATGGGTCAGTTCCACCCTGGAGACTGACTGAATCCAGGCTCAATCGAGGCAGCGTGGCATCTCTAGCTACCACTACCACAAACTGACCATCTCTTATACACTGGACAGTCACTGGAATGAGTTACAAGAGCAGGTTATTGCTGAAGATCAGTTTAACATGAACACCTTTGCATTGGATCAACACTTACCTGCCTTCCCATAGTAACACTGCTGTCCATTAAAGCAGCAGTTGATAGCAGCACACTCAGCACCACTGATACCAGGTGGTCCACATTGAATCTGCTCATAATCAGCTACAGTACATTTGTCAAGGGGCTCTGCCTGTGCCACTGGCTGCTTAGGCTGAAACTGCTGAGGAAACTGTTGACTAGCTTGCTGTTGAACTGACTGAGGAAACTGTTGACTAGCTTGCTGTTGAACCTGCTGGTTTTCTTTGCGTTTTTGTGGGCAGACGACAACATAGGGTGACAGACCCGAAATTGGCACGTCCCGCAAGACATACTGTCCCGCATTTCAGTTATGTTTGTATTATAATTTTTATTTTATCCCTGAAATTACAATATCACTGTAAAAAATATAATTAAAACTGTGACTGGCAATTAAAAATCTATTTGTGTAGCAGTCATGTTCTAGCTGTGAAAATAAACAACCAACCAACGCAATCGTAGAGAGAGATTTTCCCACTAAATGTACAGGATAAGAACCTCAAGAGCTGCTCAAAGCTGCCCAAATTTGCCCAAATTAACGATTTCAAGCAGGTATGGGGAACGTCGGTCCTGGAGGGCCACTGTCCTAAGGAGTTTAGCTCCAACCCTTATAAAAACTCACCTGCCTGTTGCCTTAGTGATCCTGAAGACATTGATTAGCTTGTTCAGGTGTGTTTGATTATGTTTGGAGCTAAACTCTGCAGGACAGTGGCCCTCCTGACTGACGTTCCCATCACTGATTTAAAGCATGTAAACATCAATCCTGATGGCAAATATTTCCAACAAACATGCACTGATTCCGTGGATACTCGAGCGCCACTCACTGAAATGGTCGAGCACTTACGGAAAAACACAATCTTTATTCATTTTAACCTATAAAAAAATGTATTGCAACTTTCAGACACAACTTCTTTCTCAGAAATGAAGCGAGGGGGCGGGGATCAATCCTGGCCACGCCCCTTTCCTACGGACAGCATCTCCGTCCCCTTACAGCCCATTTCCCGCCTCCCCACTCCACACCATCGCGGGGTGGGCGGGGCCATCCACGTAGCGCCTATTTGTCCCCTTCCAGCCGTAATAAAGTGAGGGGGCGGGGATCGATCCTGGCCAATCCCCTCACCACGGACAGCCTATTTGTCCCCTTCCAGCCTATTTCAAGGGTCCACAACCCACGAACCGACTGCCCGGGGGTGTCCAAGAAAAGCCTATTTGTGCCATTACAGTGTTCTACGTTCCAATGGGTTGCAGAAAGGATGGTTTGTGTGCCTGCTACCTTTTTTATACATACTGAAGTACAAAACAGCATCCCACCTGTAAACTATTAGACAGGACCCCCCCTGTAAGCAGTTCATGTCCGAAAACTTTAGGTTCAAAATAGCATCCCAGATGTAACTTATCTGACAGGGCCCCTGTGAGATGTCTCTGGACATATAATATCAAGGCTAATGTACATCAGTGTGTTATATTGCATTTCCTGTGTGGTTTACAGTGGATTTTACCTAATAAAACCACTGTAATTATGAAATATGACCCATTAATGTATTGTCCATGGACAGCCTACAGGGGCCCTGTCGAATAAGTTTCCCAAAAACCAACGAAAAGTTTCTGAGAATTCCACTGCTCCAAAAAACAAAGTCGAAAACATCATCCCACCTGCAACTTATCTGACAGGGCCCCCGTAAGCAGTCCGTGGACAGTTCAATTTTAGGCTAATAATACATGATTAAAAACTGTAACGTACTCATTGTGTGTATTGTGTCCCCTGTGTGGCGTACAGTAGTTTTTTACCTCATAAAACCACTGTAATTATGAAATATGACCCATTAATGTATTGTCCATAGACAGCCTACAGGGACCAATAAGTTACAGACGGGACTTCACCAATTATGGTGATAATCCCGAAAGTTTACGATTCAACAGCTGAAAATTTCTAAGTCGAAAACAGCATCCCACCTGTAATTTATCTGACAGGGCCTTTGAACAGGTGTATCTCGGGAACCAAAACGACTTGGAGCTCCAAACTCCGGGCATGAGGAGGTAACTGTGGGATCCCCATAACCTTAGAGTATGGAGCCCCAAGTCGGCTTGGCTTTGGAGTTTTGCCTAGTCAAAGATGGGACTTTGACCGAGTGTATCTCGAGAACCAAGTGGAGTTGGAGCTCCAAACTCCGGGTGTGTGGAGGTACATGTGGGACCCTCATAAGCCCAGAGTATGGAGCCCCAAGTCGGCTTGGCTTTGAAGTTATGCCTGGTCAAAGATGCAACTTTGACCTGGTGTATCTCGGAAACCAAGCCGACTTGTAGCTCCATTCTCCGGGCATGGGGGGGTACCCATGGGACCCCCATGACCCCAGAATATGAAGCTCCAAGTCGGCTTTGTTCCCGAGATACATCCGGTCAAAGTTACATCTTTGACCAACTGTGATGCATCCCACCTGTGATCTATTTGACAGGGCCCCTTTAAGCGGTCTGTGGACAGTTCAATTGTAGGCTAATTATGCATAATTAATAGCTGTAATGTACATCATTGTGTTGTGTTGTGGCCCCTGTGTGGTGTACAGTAGGTTTTACCTAATAAAACCACTGTAATTATGAAATATGACCCATTAATGTATTGTCCATGGAAAGCCTCCAGGGACCCTGTCAAATAAGTTACTTACGGGACTTCACCAACTGTGTCCCATCTGTAACTTATCTGACAGTGCCCCTGTGAGCAGTCTGTGGACAGTTAATTTCAAGGCAAATGATGCATAATTAATAGTTTAATGTACTCAGTGTGTTAAATTGTGTTTCCTGTGTGGCTTACAGTAGGTTTTTACAGTAGGATGCCCAGAGATGTCCAGGGACAGCCTAAAATGCCCCCCTTACCACCTATTGTCCACGAAGTGCGTATGGTGTCCCCTTCCAACCTATTCTTCATCCCTTTGTCCATGAAACACCTATGGTGTCCCCTTCCAACCTATTCTTCATCCATTTGTCCACGAAATGCCTATGGTGACCCCTGGCTGGCTATTCTTCATCCGTTTGTCCATGAAATGCCTATGGTGTCCCCTTCCAATCTATTCTTCATCCCTTTGTCCACGAAACCGCTATGGTGTCCCCTTCCAACCTATTCTTCATCCCTTTGTCCACGAACCGCCTATGGTGTCCCCTTCCTACATATTCTTCATCCTTTTGTCCACGAAACGCCTATGGTGTCCCCTGACTGCCTATTCTTCATCCCTTTGTCCACGAAACGCCTATGATGTTCCCTTCCGACCTATTCTTCATGCCTTAGTCCACGAAACACCTATGGTGTCCCCTGACTGCTAATTCTTCATCCCTTTGTCCACGAAATGCCTATGGTGTCCACTGACTGCCCATTCTTCATCCCTTTGTCCACGAAACACCTATGGTGTCCCCTTCCAACCTATTCTTCATCCCTTTGTCCACGAAACACCTATGGTGTCCCCTTCCCACCTATGGTGTCCCCTTCCAACCTATTCTTCATCCCTTTGTCCACGAAACACCTATGGTGTCCCCTTCCAACCTATTCTTCATCCCTTTGTCCACAAAATGCCTATGGTGTCCCCTGACTGCCTATTCTTCACCCCTATGTCCACGAAACGCCTATGGCATCCCCTTCCAACCTATTCTTCGTCCCTTTGTCCACGAAACACCTATGGTGTCCCCTTCAAGCCTATTCTTCATCCCTTCTTCATCCCCGGGTGCCGGAGGGGGCCCGTGTACACGTGCAACTATACCATTAATTTTTGTAGGTGTTTCGTGGACAGCGGACGGAACGTCTGATCACCCAAAACCAACTCATGCGTCTTGTCATAGGCCCCTGGGATGGCGTCCGGAGATCCGTGTCCCCTCAACCTATTTTCGTGATTAATTGGCCTAATTGGACACCAACAGCCTATGTCGAATAGGTTACAGGTTGGACATCTGGAAATCAGCGGTCAAAAGGTCGCAGGGACTCCAAATTTGGCACGGTCGTAGTTCGTAGTTTCCGAGTGTGTTATTCAGACAAAGGGTCGGATAAAAAGGTCAGATCACCCCGAAACTGAGAGCAAGAGGCTCTATGAGAGATTTTATCAAAACACACCAAAACGTGTCCCCTGTGTTCTAGACGCCCGTCCTGTTGATATGCTGTTGTGGGGCCCCCAGACGACCAGGACGTAAAGTTTGGGGCCCCTCTGGGCTCTGGTGCCGGAGGGGGCCCGTGTACACATGCAACTTATACCATTCATTTTCGTAGGTGTTTCATGAAGTTTTACCTAATAAAACCACTGTAATTATGAAATATGACCCTTTAATGGATAGTCCACAGACAGCCTACAGGGGCCCTGTCAAATAAGTTACTCACTGGACTTCACCTACTTTGGTGAGAATCCCAAAACGTTACGGCAATTCAACAGCTGAAAATTTCTTACGTTGAAAACAGCATCCCACCTGTAACCTATTCGACACAGCCCCTATATGCCATCTGTGGACAGGCATGTTCCCGGCCCCCCTTTGTCTTCCAGGGGCCTGAGCGGCTCCAAACTTCACAGAAAGTTACCTAGCATGTGCCTGTGCGACATACCGTGAGGCAGAGTCGGTTTGACCGACCTCTGGATAAAAGGTCACCGGTTGAAGAATAGGCAGTCAGGGGACACCATAGGCGTTTCGTGGACAAAGGGATGAAGAATAGGCAGTCAGGGGACACCATAGGTACTTCGTGGACAAGAGGAAGACTATGGCATGAATAGGCTGTCAGGGGACACCATAGGCACTTCGTGGACAAAAATAGACAGTCAGGGGACACCATAGGCACTTTGTGACAAAGGATGAAGAATAGGCAGTCAGGGGACACCATAGGCGCTTTGTGGACAAAGGGATGAAGAATAGGCCGTCAGGGGACACCAAAGGCACTTCGTGGACAAGAGGAAGACTATGGCACGGATAGGAAGGCAGATGACACCATAGGCGCTTTGTGGACAAAGGGATGAAGAACAGGCTGTCAGGAGGATGGTTTAGGCAAAACGTGGACATAGGGGGTCCGAGGACACCGCAGGAGATCTGTGGACTCCCCAGTAGCTCAAGGTCGCCCCCTAAAGGTGTCCACCAGGCCCCTATGGTAAATTACCACGCATTACCCCTCAAAAAGGTAAAGTGTCCATTTCACCATTAACTTAAGCAGCAAATGGGCGTCTTTTGGAGCACACGTCCCACCGAGTGCCTACGCGTTCTACGCGTCCAATTTCCACGAACTACCTAGATTCCCTTACTCCTCCTGAGTAATGATGTTTTTAGAGTCAACAGGCATCTTCTGCTGCGTATATACGGCACGAAGTGGGAAGAAACAGTTGGTATTTATTCCAATGATTTCCGGTCCATCAATAACATTGCAGGACACAGACTGTTCCTGACCCATGGTACGAAGAAGAATGCTGACCCTCTTTCCACTCAGATTCAGCTCGTTCATTAGATGTTCTGAACAAAAAGTGGCTGAGCTTCCCGGGTCCAGAAAAACATAGGTCTGCATCACGTTGTTACCTTTAATAGCTTTCACTTGAATCGGTTTGATTGGCATTAAACTTCTCTCGTTACTGGCCCCTGTATGACCACAAGTTTGAGCAGACACTACTTTACGCCTATCCTCTAACTCTTTCACAGTTACTTCCTTGCGATATATGTGCAGGATAGTTGGATGTGCTTCTCCACAAACATCACAAATCAAATGATTGTCACATTCCTTACTCATATGTCCTGTCTTTAGACAACCAAAACAAATTCCCTTGGCTTTCAGGAATTCAATCTTGTCTCGTTGAGTTTTCTTCTTCAAAGAAAAACATCTTTCCTTGGATTTGATTTGCACAGAACAAACAGTTTCCATTAGACTTAGATACAGAGCCGTATCCTTGATGACACAATGTCAGTTTTCTTAGATGGAACTGAAACAGCAACATCAGTGGCAAAACTATTCCCTCTAAATGTCTTGCGCACTTGAGTTTTGAATTTACCTGTGCCCTGTTTGTCCAGAATATCTCCAAACACAGGATCAGATGCCACCTTAACCTGTTTTTCAACAAACTCGGCAATGTGTGAGAACTTTGCTCTGCCTTGACTGGACTCCATAATCTCACAAGCCTGAGCCCTCCATTGCTCTCTCAGCTTGTAAGGTAACTTTGTTACAACAATCTTCATGTTGCTAGGCATGTTAAGTTAAGCATAAGCCTGTAATCCCTGCACATCCTCTGCCTTTAAAGCGGGCCTGCCCAAGGCTTTCTCCAGATAGGCAGTAGATACCTTGAATTCATTACCAAATGGTACCCTTATGGAACAAAAATATATGGGAATATACTGCAAAATATAATGTTGAATATTACATATTACATTTCCATATATGGGAAACTAGTGCTTATATTTTTCAATACACTGCAATATATGCATTGACCATGTATGGCTATATATTAATACATATAAAATATTTATAAATGAAGACAAAAATAGCATTACATGTAATATTCACAAAGTTTTATCCTTTATTGTGTACATAAATTGCACATACACGTTCCCATATAAATGTGAATGTATGTTCAAACATACAGTATGCGTTTATGCTGCATGAGTGAATGTATCTGCAATATATTACACATGCAGTACCATATCTGATCACATACATCTATATATAATGAAGTGTATTACTGATGTAATATATTATTATATTAGAATATATTACTCTTTATATTTTCAAATACTGTTAAACCATTTAATATTGATCATTCATATAGGGAATTATCTTCCTCTGTGTTCAGCAGAATAAATAAATTCGAGTAAATTTGAGTAAACGATGACAGAACTTTCATTTTTAAGGGAACAATCCTTAATTTCTAAATATTGTCAGGGGGCATCATAAAAAAAAAATAAAAAAAAACTATTTATCATTTGTTTTCGGATACGGAAAAAAACATTTCAAAATACTCGTTGAACAAAAAACCAACAACTGAAAATGCGATTTATGATGGTAGGTTATGCGAAGAAAAAAAAAAAGTACAAGACGAAACTCAAACGAACGCAGTATATTTGCGTCATTTAGTGACGTCATCTGTGCGCGACCCAGAGCTCAATGAAGCAAAGTTGAGTGAATTGTTGAGCTTGTTGATGTAGTTATTATGAGTGCCATTCACCGGGCGCTAAAGAAGCACTTCGGATTCGACAGTTTTCGCTCTCAGCAGCAGGAAGATGCCGTGAAAGCAGTGCTGAAGGGTGACAATGACACATTTACACTGGGTTATTATGGGATAAAAGACAGGAGCTCGCTGAATGCTAGTGTTGTTGTTGTTGTCGTCGTAGATCGTTTCTGATGAAATACAATGGTTAAGATTGAAATTTGGACAAATGCTGCTGTCCCGAGAATTTTCGGTTTCTGTGGTAGCACCCCCCCCCACCTCCACAATGGTTGCATAGGTGCACTGGAATAATCCTTCCTAAAACGCATTAAACTTTCGTTTACAAAGACGTGAAACTCACCGAGTGGTCAGGGGAGTTCACTGATATGCTGCAAAAGATGCTTTCCAACAGGTTTTATCATAGTTTTTGTCCAACTTCATTGACTTGTATTGGATGAAAAACTACGATAAAACCTGTTGGAAAGCATCTTTTGCAGCGATTTTTGTGTGAGCATATCAGTGAACACCCCTGACCACTCGGTGCGTTTCACGTCTTTGTAAACGAAAGTTTAATGCGTTTTAGGAAGGATTGTTCCTATGCACCTATGCAACCATTGTGGAGGTGGGGGGGTGCTACCACAGAAACCGAAAATTCTCGGGCCAGCAGCATTTGTCCAAATTTCAATCTTAACCATTGTATTTCATCAGAAACGATCTGAAAACAGGGCTTTAAGTGTAAAATACCGAACTTGTCCTTTAAGTCAATGTCACGGTTTTGTCCGGCCTTAAGCTATATAGCAGTCAATGATACCTGTCAATCAATGGTAGCTGATACCAGTCAATCACTACTTTACAAGAATGAGAAATAATCTTTTTAAGCATGTGTTGATTCATCATGTTTGTGCTGCTCCAGGATCAAGTGGAGCACCTGAAAGCTCTCAATGTTCCCGCACGATCCATCAACTCCAAACTTCCCTCGGCTGAGCGGCGTCAGATCCTGGCGGATCTGGAGAGCGAGAGTCCTCGGCTCAAGCTGCTCTACATCACTCCCGAGATGGTGGCGTCTCCGTCCTTCCAGCCCTGCTTGAGCTCGCTGTGCTCGCGGGGTCTCCTGGCGTATCTGGCGGTGGATGAAGCTCACTGCGTCTCCCAGTGGGGGCATGACTTCCGACCGGACTATCTGAAGCTGGGCGACCTGCGCTCCCGTCTGCGGGACGTTCCCTGCGTAGCGCTCACAGCCACGGCGCCCAAGAGAGTGCAGGAAGACATCGAGCGGTCGCTCAAACTGCGCTCGCCACTCCTCTTTGCCACGCCTGTTTTCCGGAAGAACTTGAAGTTGCGTGATCTTCCGGGATCTATTGCCGGACCCTTACGTCCACTTGCTTGCGTTTGCTAAAGAGGCGCTGGGCGGAAATACTGCTGAAAAGGTCAGTCACTATTTATGTGTTACTCGCCCTCAAGTTGTTCTCAACCAGTACGACTTTCTCTCATCTGCTGAACACAGAAGTTTAGCAGAACAATGAAGCTTCATTTTATCCATTCAATTAAAGTGGAAAAAAAGATCAATATCAAATGTATGCTTGCATATTAGTTAATGACATGACGCTGAAATGCAGTTCAATCATACAGTGACTTAAAGTGGTCATGACATGAGAAATCAAATTTGCCATATGTGACCCTGGACCACAAAGCCTGTCACATGGAACCCATACAACATATGAAAGCTGAATAAATAAGCTTTCCATTGATGTATGATTTGTTATGATAGGACAATAGTTGGCGGAGATTCAACTTTTTGGAAATCTGGAATCTGAGGGTGCAAAAAAATCGAAACATTGAGAAAATCTCCTTTAAAATTGTCCATTAATGTTGGCGATTGTGCAGCATTCACTCACAAAAATAAATGTTTTATATATATTTACGGTAGGAAATTTACAAAATATCTTCATGGAACATGATCATTACTTAATATCCTCATGATTTTCGGCATAAAAGAAAAATCGATAATTTTTACCCATACAATGTATTGTTGGCTATTGCCACAAATATACCCGTGTGACTTGTGACTGGAATTGTGATCCAGGGTCTCATATAAGAGGTTTTTGTATCATTAAAACATTCTGCAAGTTTCATACCTTCAAATTTCCGACTCAGTTTAAACAATGCATTTATTTAAGCAAGCTCCAAAAACAGCTTGTTTTGATATTGTGGGTTCTGTGACGTCACATGGGCAAATACATTTGCATATGACCGCCTCCTGAGCAAGACATCGACCAATAGTTTACATCATCGCACCATAGGCCCCACCCACTTTCGTTTAGACGCTTAACGGCTGACATCTAGATCTGAGTGTCACGTCAAGCAAATAGAGCCCATTATAATCACTGTCTACACTGATAGTTTAGCTAACTGATAGATAGAGGCGCGTTCAACAGGACAAATGGACGAGTGAAAGAACGTTCGCTTTGATGCGTCCAGTTAGGGGTGTGCGATATCACGGTTTTTGATCGTGGATGATTAAAATGTCTCCACGATCTGCTTTTGAAGAAATATCGTAGTATCGTTCATTCTATCAGTTGCAGTTCTCGCGCCACCGTCTCATCATAACATCTGTACAACGCGACGTATATTCACATCAAATGTTAACGCAGCGGAACGGGACACTGCAGTTGACAAAAGTTCATTATTTGCATGTGCTTTAATACCTTGTCGGTTAAACATTTAATTCGCGTGCTGATGTGCTGTTCTAATGTGCGCGTTTCTGAGCGCGTACACGTGAAGCTCACATGCACTAAAAACCTGTCTACCAGCGCCTGGATACTGGACTAAGTTATCTTTCGCGTCTTATTGTGCTAATACTGTCAAATACACACAAGGTTTACATAAACAAAGTTGGTTATGTCTAAAGTGAAAGCAAACAGAGAGAATTGAGAGAAAATCTGCTTGTCAAATGTGTGTATATTAGATGCGTCGCGTGCAGGTCTTAAAGCGACAGTAGCCTAATAGTAAACATGCTGCCGCTTGTCCTTAAAGAGATAGTTCACCCAAAAATAAAAAATTAAATTATTCTGTCACTATTTACTCACTCTAATGTTGTTCCAAACCTGTATTAATTTCTTTCTTGTGCTGAACACAAAAGAATATATTATTTTGAAGAATGTGGCTAACCAAACAGTTGCTGGTCCCCATTGACTTCCATAGTAGAAAAAAATAGCCTAACTTTAAATGAGTAGCTTTAATAAGAATCAATGTATAATTTAGTGAAGTCTATGTTGTTTTATTTTCATATTTGTTCATTTAATTACTTTCTTCAATGCTACTGTTAAATACACCTACTGTAGCTGAAAAAATAAAGCACTGTTTATTTCATTTGTATATTAATGTGTATGTGTAATGTGTATCTTTTGTTAATTTTTAATAACAAAGAAAATAATGACAAAGATTTTTATCTTCGCCACTTTGGCCTAAATGTCTGCCATTCTTATTTATTTTATATTTCGTTGCCTATAAGGCTAAAATAGGGACATTAGTTTGCCGGTATTGCTCAGTCACTTGCAAAATAGTAAAACCAACATGAAAAAGAATCGTGATAAAATCGTGAATCGTTATTTTCCTGAAAAAAATCGTGATATGATATTTTTGCCATATCGCCCACCCCTACGTCCAGTTTAAACAGCATCTCGGAAACAAGTGGATGGTTTTAATGGCGTCCTGGATCGTGTCGAAAGATTATGTTTGTTTGGAGCATTTTGTTTTGTAAATGAGGGACAGTGCCGTAAGTAAATGATTTCATAATGTTTTGTCTGTAAATGACAGTTTTTATAAATAATGTTTTAAAAACATATATAGCGAGTGGCTGTTGATACTGTTTCCTATGCAATGACGTTAGCCAATCATAACAGTGGCCGTTTACTGAAAATCCATGGACACTTTTTTAAAGTGTCATTGAGCCACAGATTCTGATATAGTGTCAAAGTGTGTCATCAGTGTCAAGGCACAAGATTCACTGATGTTTAAAGTCATAGACGTCAAACCTGGGGGGACACATCTTGACGTGCTATAATTGAATGTACGTGAACTTAAGTGAGATTTGAAATATGAAGCGAAGGGGAAGCTCTTCAGTGAATAACAACTAGGCTATATTTCAAGTCTTGGAAGTATCTCAAGTCATGCAAATTTAAATTTAATTGTAACTCGACACCCTTGCCTCATTTAATATACGCGGTTCTATACAAATGCATATGCAAATGAGCCCCGCCTCCACTCACTCACACCAGCTCAGAGATCCACTGGTTGACGATCACACGTTGACCTGATTGGTTACAAGGTAGTTTGTGACGTCAGAAACACCAGCGATTTCAAACCGTGTTTTTGAGACTGTCTTTGGTTCACTGCAGTTTTAAGGAGAAAATACTCAGCAATGGTGTCGACTTATGAATTTACACATGGTTTGTCTTAAAGCATATTAAAAACACCACATAGACACATAAACAACATTAAAAGCTGGATTTTCACCACA
>FLSR01000305.1:308697-325353 GCA_900092035.1 Leuciscus waleckii | reverse complement strand
TGTACATTACCATTCACTGAATACAACAGCAGTTATTTCACTTTAGGTTGAGCATATTACAGGAACAAAAAAAAACAAAAAAACACTTACAATAAACAATAAAATAATATACATTAAAATTTTTAAATAAGAATAAAAAGGGGCTTTAAATTAATTTAAACTTATTCAAAAGAAATAACAATTTACGGGCTTTCTGATTTTTAACAAATTTTAATGATTTACACAAGAGTTTAATCTCATTCAGCCATTGATTAAAGTTGGGTTTGGATTTAAACCATCTACATTTGTGAATGAAAAATTTTGTGAAACATAAAAGAAAATTAATCATTAAATCACACTCTTTGTTAATCATACAAACACCAAACCTAATCAATTTCACCGTGAGGGGTGGGATTTCGACCCTCCTAAATCTTAACCAGTTCTGGACCTCTCTCCAAAAGGGCTGCACCATATCACACAAAAAGAAGACATGCTCTAAATTTTCAATATTTGTTTCACAAAAAACACAATTATTCACATCAAAATTAAATTTCAATTTTAAAAATTCATTAGTAGGATAAATCTTGTTTACATTTTTTAAGTTCACCTCCTTAGCTTTTTGGAGGGAGGGGAAAAGACAAATAATTGTTCCTATTTTTTTTTATTTCAACCATATCAAAATATTTAAACACGTATTCCTATCTAATTGGGTTTGGGTAATAAGCCTATAAAATAAAATTTCTAATGACTCTATTTGTACTTTTTTTTTTTATCACAGAAATCACAACCTTCTAAGGAGAGCTGCCTCAGTTCTGGGGAGACTTTTGAGTACAACATGTCTTCTTTAGCCATTCATCTTAAAGGAACTGGTATGGCTCTGATCATAAAAATATTAACAGTACAATTTAATTGGGAATTTCTCACAAAACTCTCTATACAGTAACAAATTTCCATTATCATCAAAGAAATGGGCAATAGCCCAAATCCCTTTAGATTTCCATCTCTCAAAATATACAAACTTTATATATCTACTATGTCCACCAGAGCTGTTGCCTGTGAACTGAATGTCTCTACCATATGCCGTCTCCAAAGGCGTTTCAGAGATTTTTGCAGTATATCCAACTGGCCTCACAACCGCAGACCACGTGTAACCACACCAGCCCATGACTTTCACATCCAGCATCTTCACCTCCAAGATCGTCTGAGACCAGCCACCCGGACAGCTGTCTTTTTGCTGTAACAATTATGGTCACTTGCAGTTCAAGTGTTGTCAAAATAGTTTTTTTTTTTTTTTTTAAGTAAAGTTTAAGTTTATGAAAAATGCACAAAAATACTATTTTCAATTTTTATATGAAATGTTTTACTCTAAAATTGCAAGAAAATTAAAGCCATAAATCTAAACAAGTTGTGTTTCAAAAATGAGCTTTAAGTCAGATTTTGTTAAATTAAGTTGTTTTTTTTTAAGTAAACTTACATTTTTTTTATAGAAGTTTGTTTATTGCTAGGAAAAAATTAAATATATATTTTCTAAATCATGTTTTACTCTTAAGTTTGAGTTTGATATCTCAATAAATGAGCTTTCAGTCAGATTTTGTTAGGCCGCAGTACCAAACGTTTCCACTAGATGAAATTCGTCTCCCATTCATTTCCAATGCCGTCATTTTTGATCACGAGGAGCACAAGTGTGACTATTTTTTTCAAGACCATTAAACCTTTTCGAATCATGTCCATGATTATTTTTGTGTTCACATAGCAAGTGCCAAAACCTTTACTAAGTTTCGTACCATTCAGAGGAAGTAAAATATTAGAAAAAAACCAAACGTAAAATTTTTCGAAGAGCACCAGAGGGTTGATGAATCTGTAGACATGTCAGACTTCTCCATCTCTGCTTTACCGTGTTTGATGTTGCGTGTAAGTGTCCGTATGTTTTCAGGTTTGTCGTTCACTGGAATGTGGCGAAATCTTTGGCCAGTTACTATCAGGAGTCGGGACGAGCCGGCCGTGACGGACTGCCATCGTCCTGCAGGATTTACTACTCTCCCAAAGACAGAGACCAGCTCGGCTTCCTCATCCGCAAGGAGATCACGCGCAAACAGGTCGGGAACAACATCCGATCTGGATGTCTTCGTACTAGAGCTGGGCGATAAATCGATTTTATAGATTAACTCGAATGTGTAGTTTACGTCGATTTGTTTGAATGAAAATCGTTTTTCTCTTTTACATCCGCTGACGCTCCCCTCTGGGCTCCCGTAGTTCCGAACGGGATCAGCGTTTGCCATAGAGATACACAAACAACATGGCAAATGAGCAAGACCACGGCAGCACAAGCACACCCGCCAAAAACATTTACAAACTGAATCAGCAGGGCTGCCAACTCTCACAAATTTACCGTGAGACTTTTCACACACTCTCACGCCACACATCCATTTTCTCACGCAGAGAAAAATCATGAAGCAAAGCAGACACTGACACCACCAGACAAGACAGAGAAGTTACTATTGATATGAATTAATTCTTAGCTCTCAGATTTTGTCAATTTAATTACAAAATTCAAACAATAAACACTGTTTTGGCGCTTGTAAATGTGACGTGACAGATCGCTGACAGATCTCAGTTCAAGCGGCACGTGAAACAATCATCTGTTACCCTTTACTACTAATTAATAGTAAATAAACACGAATGATCAATAGATAATTTGAAATATACAGTTCAACTTACCGAAATGTAATAAAATCGATCGATCAGTGTTTTTCAACTGCGGAAAGAGGTCCATAAAACAGCTGGAGAACAATGTCACGTAACGTTACATTTACTTCAGGAAGGCCAATTATAACCATAGCACGTTAGTTGGACTTAAAAAAATTGCTATAGAGAGAAGTATTTTGCTAAATACGATAATTATATTACATATTTATTATATCTTTACCTATATCGTTAAAATATTATAACGTTGTTATAAAAAAGCATTAATTAATTTGAGATGTTAGTTTTAACCATTTAATAATAATATTAGCTGACAGGGCTTTGTATGTTTACAGCATTATGTGATACCAGCTGACAGGGCTCTGTGTGTTTACAGCATTAGGTGAGATATTTGTTTTTGGAGAACAATTAACACATTAACGTATCTACTGTACCTAATATTTATCCAAAGGAATCGATATTGAATCAAGATCAGAATCAAATCACAAGAATTGAATTTAATTGAAATTGTGAAATTTGTCATTGTACCATGTAAACATTGTGTTGTCACTACACTTATTAAAATTCTGTTTAGTTACCAAATGTTTTGACAATCACAATACACTTATTGTGATGCGTTTTTTTGGTTTTCTGTTTTTGTTTACAGCCCTCCCCCCCAATCCCAATCCACCCATTTTATGTTATGTTACGTTTTCACTGTTTACAAAGGCAGGGCCTGCCATCCTGTCTTTTTGGCTTGTTGTTTCTGATTGGACTTTAACCCCAAGGGCGAAATCTAGATCAAATCCCAGAAGGGAAAATCAAAACAAAAATAAAGTTAAAACTTGTTTTGAACAATTTATTTGTCATCTGCGATTGATTTTAAGTGGGGAAAAAAATCTATTTAAATCGTAAATCGGATTTTTGGTGAAAAAATCGGGGATTTTGTTTCTAGGCCATATCGCCCAGCCCTATTTCATACTTCTGAGCAGTCACAGGTAGACATTCCTTGTGTGTTTTGTGTTTTGAATTCAGGAGAAGCGAGGATCACAGAAAGAGCAGGACAAGGCGCCCATTCTGGACTTCGAGGCAATGGTTGCTTTTTGTGAGCAAGAAGGGTGAGTTTAAACACAGACAACTGATATCCTGGATTGAAGGTACAATATATGTTTAATAAAACAGAATGGTATGTTTCAAAAACAAAACATGCATGAATATTTTTATCACTTTATATCCATAAAATACATTTGATTTGAATCCAAATAAAAATACACAAGTTTTTTTTAGCATATTTGATTATTTCCATTTTATTTCTCCAGAGTCTAAACTCCATTTTCCTCTGTATAGCACATGATCTTAATACAATGTGATAGTAGTAGTATTATTTTTTGAATATCAGATACCATCTTTCACAGGTTTGGGGTCTGTAAGGTTTTTTCATGTTTTTGAAAGAAGTGTCTGTCTTCTGCTCACCAAGGCTGCGTTTATTTGGTCAAGTTAAAACAGCAATATTGTGGAATATTAGTACAATTTAAAATAGCTGTTTTCTATGTGAATATATTGTAAAATGTGATTTTATTCAGCACCATTACTCCAGTCTTCAGTGTCACATGATCCTTCAGAAATCAATGATTTGCTGCTCAAGAAACAATCAATGTTGTGCTGCTTTAGCCTATATTTTTGCGAAAACTATGATACAGTTTTCAGGATTCCTTGATGAATAGAAAGTTCAAAAGAACAGCATTTATATGACAGAAATCTTTTAGAACATTATAAATGACCCTTCTGATCAATTTAAAGCCCTTGCTAAATGAAAATGCTAATTCCTTACTGGCTAATCTTACACTTTTGAATGGCATTGCACCTGAGATCTGCCCTAGGCTTTCCCTCTTGTTTTTCGTCTCTGCCCGTTACGGCAGTGGTGTGAGCGACCAGCAGAGGGCAGCCACTGGTTTCACAGTGATTCACCGTTCATATAATGACAGAGGTTGGGAATTTAGTGTTTATTTGTGACTTCCATAATTAAGGGGGACCATAATCCTCAGCCAGATGCTTGTTTCTGCATCTGAAGATTTGCTTCATGACTGTAGCTGATGCGTGTTGTGTGTTCATGCAGCTTTACAGTGGCTGAATTTTATCGCTGTTGATGTGTGATATCGCAGCGGTCACAAACAAAACGGTCAAACTCCACCAGATTTTATTTTGGCCCATTGTGGTCTGTTTTGTATCTTCTCGCTGGCCGTGTTTCAGACGGCAGAGACTTTGTTTCTGGACCCGCCAGTGCAGCAGCCGCAGCAGCCGTAGACACATCCGGTCACGATCAGAGCGATGAATGTCACTGGATGAAGAAGAAAACATGGAGATTTAGTCATACGTCGTAATCAAAACGGCTTTTCACTCTACACTTAACCCCGGGTTATCGTCATTCTAAACCCTGCTTTTAACCCTAAGCGTTTCACACTTGTAATTTAGAAGAGGGTTAGCACCAGTTTTTTACCCAGGGTTATGAAACCCCGCATTGCGGTGCCAAACTTGTACAGTGTGAAATGATGCGGTGTTAGAATGTTATGACTAGATGCTTAGCAACCGACAACCAATAGCGTGCCTCATATTCACGTGCTTTGTACCGTCATGGAAACATCACGCGCTGTATATACAGTAGCTTTAGTGTTTGAGGGGAAAAATGTCAAATGGTGATAAAAAACGTGACAATTGGTGTAAAGAGACTGTTTCATTCTTACCTTTATCTGAAAGGCCCATTATAAAGCTGATAGATAGTTGGCTACGGCAATATAAAATATGAGTATGTCCAATAATAGAGCCCTTATGTAAACAGGTCACGTGCTGCGTTCGTCCAATCAGTGACACTGATGCCGCAAATATGCAAATGAGGAAGTTCACCCAGGGTTTAGGAAAGGTTAAGTGTTAACTTGAGTAAATTATGAGTAATGTGAAACGTGAATCAAGATAACCCAGGATTCAGTTTACTCTGGGTTTAAAATGACCCAGGGTTAACTAGTTCAAGAGTGAAAAGCCCTAAACTGTTTACTGAAACTAAACAGAAGCTGTGACGGCCTTTTCTTCTGCGTTGTGACGTATATCTGAGTGAAACGGCTTCTGGAACAAGAACAGATGTAGGGCGGGGCTTGACTTTGTCTGTGAGGAATTGATTGGATTGGTTTTAATGCACACCTTCCAGCCAATCAGAATTGAGCAATCAGACAGACCATGGTAATTTATAATAAATACTTCAAATTTCCATAAAAGATTTCATGGTGACTTTAACCTTTCTGTCAGTCTTTGGTAACAAAGCTTTTAAGGAATCTAAAGTGAGGTCATTGTATAGTGAAATTAAGGTTGATACTATGAAACTGCAACTTTGAGAACTTAACTTCCTTTGCAGTTAAAAAAAAACACACAGCATTTCTGCAAACCAAGCTTCAGAACGACTCAAATCTTTGGATTTCTGATGTGAGAAACCCTAACTTTAACAACTAACGTTACAGTCCCACAATTAGAGTCTAGTTAGAGTTTAAGTGCAGTGCGCTCACTAAAATAGCAGGATAAATATGGATGTGCGCTTGGTGGAGGCCTTTAATCACAGTAGAGCCTCTTATAGCCTCTCCGCCTCGCGTTCAGATAAATGTGGGCACAGTGCAGAGACGTAATGACAGCCCAGTGTAGAGAGAAGACTGTGCTTACAGAAGAACAGCAGGATGATGACGAACGCCGTCTGTGTGAGGGGGTGCTCCTGGGGAAGAGCCTGCAGTTTGGTCCAGACGCTCTGGAGGATTCCCATCACGTCCTCTGAAGTGCCCATTCTGGCCTAAACACAAGCACAAAGACCACATTGTACACTATCGCAATTTTAACCGTACAAATGCGCCTGTAAAAATCTGTTAATTGGTTCAAAGGCAAGTAAGGATCTAACCTTACACTTCTGTAGGGTTCAGTAAAATAGTACAGTTAAATATACAGTTTTTGTACATATAAAAGACAAATCACCTTATAATTTGCAGTGGAAAGCTGGTAACAGTTATGTGTGGTCTTGCTAATTCAGCTGAAAAATCCTGTTGTTGTTGTTATTTTTTAATTAACAACAGTTTTAAACTGTAACTGTTCTGTAAAGCTATTTACATTTTTATTACATTTTGAAAATAATTATTTATGGGAACCTCAGCTGCCAGGTTATAACAGCGTACAGTTTAGTATTTAATTATGTTGATTATTATATGATATGATATCACATATTGATCTATAGCAGGGCGCCAGACCTCAAAATGACTTAAAATAAGACAAAACTAGCTTTAAAATAAGATTTAAAAAGTAAATATCAAAACATTTCTCATTTTAATTCCCCTCTCTCCCTCAACAACTTTTATTTATTTTTCTGAAGAACCAGCATTCCCATGGTCTTGGAAAACCTGGATATACTGTATGAGGAAGCCTGATTTTAAAAGTGATATCTGACTTGAAAAAAAAAGTGTAAACTAATCTTACATCTTAAAGTTCCATGGGCATCTTTATAATGAATATAAGTTTTTCCTAATCATGCCAAGCTCTAAAATATTTGATCAGATTGTGAGTAAAAAATATTTGTAATAATCCATATGTAAAATCATTAGTCTAGATGGAAATAGGGGTCCACGCGCACCCCCTGGCTTTTTTTATGCCACCTGATTTTTTTTAATCTTTAAAGTGTCTATTTTCAGAATCTGCCGGGTACCTAGCTGAAATAATGTCACAAAGGCTTAATTTTTAACCCTTTGCTGCACCCGACCGAACCCCAAAAAAAAATAAAAATGATGTAGAAAGTGGCATAACATTTGAAGTAAACAACATACAGAGACAAATGAACACATTTCCATCTAGACTACATGGGTTAAAAAGAGTGGCATCCCTAAAGAACATTCAGCTAACGTTATTAGAACTTGTGAAATCGTGAAATTTAATTATTGTAATGTGTTATGCTATTTTAGGGCACGTTTGCACTGCAACAATGTACTAAAAAGGGAAACGTTTTTCCTTTCTGTTTTTAGCATACAGGCGACAGCATTGTCAAAATGATCCCCGTTCACATTCCCCTGTATTTTTCATGCCAGGCCAGTAGTTGGCGATATCACTTTGTAAAGAAAAGCTACTCGCATATAGAGTGAACACGTAATACATATGCGCATGACGTCACCGTTTGCACAGATACACGTTTTAGTAGTTTACGCAGAGACGACAACAGTGTCGTTTTCAAACTTGCACTTCGAAACCCGTTTTCAAAAGTTTGCGTTTTCAGGCCCCAAAACTCAAACGGCCAAAATGGATTATAAGTTTGCTGTTTTTAGTTGAAAATGGTGTCATGTAAACGGCACCCAGTTCCTTGTCTAATTTACAGAAACTATGAGTGTCCGTAGATTAGATTAAAATACGTTTTTTGAACAAGTACAATTATTCCTGTGGACTTTTGGAGTCAAAAAGACTCTGATCAATGGGAAAAACAGGTTGGACTCATGATTGTTGGCTGATAGATTAGCATTTCTCCGAGGCATCATGCAAACCCTGTATTGACAAATGGCTGCTTTAAGCACATGAGAACTATTATCCGTCCTATTTGTGTTGGCAGTTATTAGTCAAATGAATGGCAGTAGTTCAGAACCGAGGCCTTGCAGAATGTTTCCTGTGGTTTTGCTGAAGAATGTAGAAACAGCAGAACCTGCTAGTTGAGCTTCGTGGGTGTGTTTCCTCATGAGAGACGCTGTTGGGTGTGCCATCACTGTATGAAACTAACTCTGCTGATGAGAGAATCATTCCTTACTGTTATTCCCTCCTTTCAACACCGTTTCCTCTGTTAAATTGAGTTTGGATTGTCCTGTATTGAATGTGTTGACTCTCTGGTCTCAAGAACGTTATTCTGTTCCTTCTAGAATTATGCCTGAATCTAATTCTATACGACATCACAGTCTGATAATACATTTTTATCTGAGAACTTGAATTGAGTTTTGAATAAAAAAATAAATAAAACTGCCTCTAAACATTATATACACAGCAAAAACTCTCCTGGTAGTTTATATGGCTCCAGACTCAAGCGTGTTAAAGGGGTAAAATATGAGTGTTAAATTAACACTCAAGAGTGTTAAAGTTAATGAGCTCATTAAGTGATTCACTGAGTGATGATTGACCATTATTGAAGACACCTGATGTTAACAAGCAGAATCACTGAAGGAGAAAATCTAAGTTTTTAAGACACCGTTATAGTGATCAGTGTTTGCTTTAGCTGGGCTCTTGCCCCTTAAATCATTAACTTTAGATTTAGTTTGGCTGCTGTATCTGAGTTATAACTCTCAGATGAACAAACAGAAAAGTTGATCAGGTGGTGTTGGTTATGTTTTGACATAATCACATTTTGACATATCATTTAACATACATCATTTTGACATATATCATTTAACACTGGAGTTTTTGCTTTTTGCTGTGTGTATGTGTATATATATATAATATTTCAACCCCCTAAAGTCAAGTTTTGTACCCTACCTTTCTAGTGATTTAAAAACAGCAATATTGAATAATTATGACATAGCTGTATTATGAAAAACTAAAAAAATATTGCATTATTTGTTGTCTGCGTCCAAAATTGCATACATCCCAACTATATAGTAGGTGAAACACAGTATGTGACAAGTATGTCCAAGTTCACCAAAAAGTATTTAAAATATATTATATATATATTTTTAAATGACACTTTACTGTCCCATGAGGCCACTGGAGAGGATTTATTTATGGCAGTTAAGCAACCTAACTGATGGCTGTAGGTCACATGATAATGACAACATGGCGAATGGTCCAGATTACATTCATACTATATAGAACATACTTTTTTAGCAGTCGTGAAGTAATTACTTATTCAAATTAAGTGCCTACTCAATACTCGAGAGAGTATGCTATTTCAGATGCATCCATAATCACTTTTGCTATGCCAGTTAAGTGTTATACAGTAGCCTATATGCATTTTTGTAACTGCGTACTTAAGAAAAGCTTGTAAACAACAATTCACCATCTCATAACCTATTAATATTCACAAAAGACAATTGCACAACCAAATGTATTTGCATAAATATGAAGAAACACAAAACACTTTTCATAAATATTTTTATAATTCACACATTTCTGAATGGTTTTACCTTAAAAGTCTTACATGCAGTTTTATCAAATTTAAGGCCGTACATCGTCTTGAATATATGAAGTTGAATAGCAAAAGTCTTAATTATTTAAATTTTGGGACTTTAAACAGCAGTCGCGATACGTTTTAATGTGATACTTCGAGCTTGGAAAGGATTTAATTGTGAGCGCTGCGCTTTTCAAAGTTGAAACGTGGAGGGGATTCAGAGTGGTTCACAATCAAATACATTTATGATGTATTATTGATTGATTATGACAATGTTTACCTTACGCTGTATTACAAAATTGACGTTCTGACAGAAATATCATTCATGTGATTTGTGCATATCCGATGAGTTTTGTGTGGAAGGTTTTATATTCTGTAATTTCTGAAGGGAACTGACTGTCTTCAAAAACGTTCCTCCGTACAATGCGTAATAACGTTGTTTATAAATGCAACCGCTATATTTCTGGGGCCAGTTTCACAAAGCTATTTTAGACGGATCTATAGTGTTAGACAAGTCTAAAATGTGCTCATAGACTAGACTAGTCTAATGCAAGTTAGACTGTTTCACAAAAATAAAGACTGACTAAATTTAGACCAAAAACATTTGACAGCTTACCCAGGCTACCTTACCCCCAGGCTACCTTACCCCCAGGCTACCTTACCCCCCGTCCACTTCACCCCCCGCTGCCCCCCCTCCGCACCCCCCCACCCCCCCCACACGCCCACGCCACCCCCCCATCCTCACTGCTTGACGAATCCATTTTGTATTTTTTGCGTTTTTTTCCGCAAAGGTTTAATAAATACGCATCGGACTCAGTGTGCAAGGTTTCTGTGCGTGACGAATTTTAAGGCTGACGAACACGAAAAAACGCATACGAAAATTTCGGACTCAGTGTGCAATGGCCTTTATACTCCTCCAACAAACACATATTTTCCGCTGGGGGTAAACTGCACTGAGCGGTTGAATGCGCTTACTCGATCCGCCATGTTTTTTGTTTTGAAAAGTGTCTTATTTTACCCCCAGAATGCATTGCTGTAGTGTAGTACTTAAGATAGTCAGAGTCTTAAGTGCTTTGTGCAACGGTCTGATTTAGATGTCTATCTGAAGTCTGACTATCTACTATATCTAAGCCATAGTCAAAGTCTATCTTTGTGAAACCGGCCCCTGCAGTTTCAGAAACGCCATCTACTGGCATAAAAGTGAAGTCATTTTACACAGCTTACATGTAGTGTTGCAAATGTTAACTGCTGAATCGATTAGCTGGTGGCTGATAACCAGAATCCATGTTTATAGGCAATTGTTTTCATAGTAAAATGTAATTTTGCACATGTTAAGTTATGCTTCTTGAGTCAAAGCATATTTTTATTGGTTGGACTGAAAACTCGCATCTGATTGGCTAAAGAGAGTGTCCGTTTAATAACATGCATAACATACGAAACATCAGGAATGTGCAAAAAACATTAAATCTAATATTGTGAATGATGTTTTGCATTTGCGAGTTTTAATTCGGTTGTTCGTTTGCAAATCATACTTTGTGAATATTAGAGTATGAGTTTGTGAATAAGCTTCTGCAATCGTGAATCATATTTTGTGATGCGTTAAATTCGACACTTCATATTAGACAACAAAACAGGACAAATGCAAGACGTTCACTTCATAATTTCTGCTCTATGTCTTTGGAATCATACGTTTTGATTATATTTTTTGTCGTTTCCCCTCGAGTTCATGAGGATATTAATTATTAATTAATATTTCACAAGCACAAATGTCACCGTACGTTTTGACAATATATCAAGTGCAATAATTTTAGGGTTATGAACTAGCATTCATCGTTTTAGGAAATGTTTTGCT
This sequence comes from Leuciscus waleckii, assembly GCA_900092035.1. Lineage (NCBI taxonomy): Eukaryota > Metazoa > Chordata > Actinopteri > Cypriniformes > Leuciscidae > Leuciscus > Leuciscus waleckii. The sequence continues at coordinate 313,687 of FLSR01000305.1, read as the reverse complement.
TGGAATTTGTACAAGAAAAACAGTAAAATCAAGAGATATTCTCCACACAGTTCAACGAATCATTTTTATTTATACGCTCCTATATAAAATGATAGTTATATAACAGCAATATTTTGGCAACATTTTACAATAATGCTTTTAACATTAGTAAACTCCATTAACCAACTAACAACGAGAAATACTTCTCAAGCATTTGATAAACGTAATGTTAATTTCAAGATTTCCTAATACATTGTTTAAATCAAAAGTTGTATCTGTTCATGTTATTAAATGGACCTGAACGGACATGAACAAACAATGAACGGCTGCATTTTTATTAACCATATTACTAACTATGATGACAAGTTAATTGTTTGGAAGTGAATCAGTCGCTGTTCCTGTGAATTGTGAGTCACGAGGCCGATGGAGAAATAGTCGAATTCTTCAGAAAGTGCATTAAAATCATCACATTATTCACAATGTTGATAACTTTGATATTTCTAGCAAAACTTGTGGTTATATTGGATATACAGCCCAGCTTTACTTTTTTTGTTTACCTCATAAAACTCAACGTGGGGTTTGTGTGTCCAGATATTTTTGCTGGACGCTGTGCAGACTCATGTTTCCCCTTCATTTCTTCTTGTACATGGTCTCTCATGTTTTTGGAAGTTGTAGATGCACAAACTAAGACCAAGTTTTTATTTTAATGCTCACAGTCACTCCAAACACACACACACAGATCTTGTTCTGCTCTCACCTTTGATCCAGTTTGTAGTTCACGTCCCCTGTATCTCTCGTTGTTTATGAACTTGGTCCGTTAGAGCGCTCTCTGTCCCGTCATACAGTTGTTGTGAGCTGCTCAGTGTCTCTCAGATGTGTTTGGCCTGCAGTTTTCCAGTTTAACGAGTCTTTTGGGCTGGGCTGTGTAGCGCTCTGTCTCTCTCTCTCTCTCTCTCTCTGTTTACCAGATCCATCGCCACCCCCTTTTTTGTCTGGCCCCGTCTTTTCTCCTCCCCTCAAATCACTGTGGAAACAGTTTTTCCTCCTCCTTTTGTCAAACAAAGTCTTGAAGTACTTTTGAAACTGACTGTGAGTCTGTGTGAGTGTGTGTGTGTGCGTGCTCTGGATTTGGAAACAAATGACCTAAAAAGTAGGACATTTGTTTTTCAGTGTCACTCATCAATATATCTTATATAATATGTTGTTAACCCTCTGGTGCTCCTCTTGTGGAGGTAAAAAAAAAAAAAACAGATATTTTTGTTATTTGTTGAATGAAATGAATGTACTATTCTTACTTCGATAATGTTTATTTAATATTTTTTGATGGTACTAAATTATATTTATGTAGTAGTTATGATCCATTTATTCACTTTTTTAAAAATGTTGAATGCTTTGCAGCACAGACTTAAGTTTGGTATTGCTAAAGTGGAAAAAGTTTAAAAAGAAGTTTGTTTATTGCTATGAAAACATATATATATATATATATATATATTAAACTTTTTATATATATATATATATTTTCCAAATGATGTTTTAATCTTAAATTGTGAGAAAATCAAAGCCATAAATCTAAGCAAGTCTAATTATGAGCTCGATATCTCAATAAATGAGCTTTCAGTCAGATTTTGTTTGGCCGCAGTACCAAACGTCTGCACTAGATGAAATTCGTCTCCCATTCATTTTCAATGCATCATTTTTGACCGCGAGGAGCACAAGTGTGAACACAAAACCTTTGTTTCATACCACTTCGATTAAGTTAAAATGTAAAAAAAATTTAATACAAATATTGTTCTGGCACAATATGGCTGCCGTCGCATCATCCAAGTGGATGCTGCACATTGGTGGTGGTTGAGGAGATTCCCCCCTTCTGTAAAGCGCTTTGAGGTCTCAGAAAAAGCGCTATATAAATGTAACGAATTATTATTATTATTACTTGTTTAATTAATATCACTCCATACTTGTATCTATAATTACTGTGTCAGTGTCACCGTTAAACAAAGTGTAACCCATTTTCCTTATGGAAAAACACAATCTATTTGATTTTGGGATAAACCATGACCCAGATATGTTCACTTTATTTATAGTTAGTTTATTTGCTCTCTCTGTCAGACAGCTGAGGAAACGTTCACACCTTTTAAGTGTGAAACAGTGTGATGTTTCAAAGCAACACTTAAAAAAAAGAAGTGTCGCATCAGTTTACTGTCGGGGATTTGTCCATTTTTCTGCATTTGTTTCCATAAGTTGCATATGCTTTCAGACATCTAGTGTCTACATTGAGAGAGGAGGATAGCATTGCTGTGTGTGTGCCTTCAGAGGAAGTCACTAATGGGAAAAGCGTGGTCAGTGTGAGTTGTAGTGAACACTCTGGTTATGGGTGGCAGTGGTCTTTGTGTGACAGACCATGTAAATGTGTTTTGGGTGGGGTGGGTGGGGGGGTTGTTTCAGACCAGCTATTTCAGACTCTGAAACCTGAAACCCTGACCTCAGAGAAGTGAGAAGTGCACGTCTCTATTTTAGAGTGTAAGTGTGTGTGTGTGCAGCCGTTACACATGCAGAAAACATCCTCTGTTCTTCTTTCTAAGGGTAGTTCACCAAAAACTTGAACATTTTCAAACAGAACTTATCATTTACTCTCCCATGTGACTTTCTTTCTGACCGAACACAAAAGGAGACAGTTTCCCGTCCGTACAGTGAAATCATACAGTAGGTATGTTTGATGTTTCCATCCACTTATTTTTATGCACATTTTGGGATATCGCATAAACAAAAACACTGGATGGAAATGTGTGGATGTGGATGTGAAACGCAAGATGCGCATCAATTCTAAAAATGCGGTTAAAAAAGAGTCGGATAAACTTAAGAAATAAGAAAACATACACATAAACTACGATGGAAAGACATTTAACGAATAAATTCCTCAATGTGCATCCAAAAAGTCATGTGACTTTGCATGATGGGATGGCATAACTGGACCAACCAGTGGACCAATCCCACTGAAATGCTGTTTTGGTTGTTCTGAAATGCCTGAGCAAAGTCTGTCGTCAAAGAGGTTCAGCATAATTACCCCCCAGAACTGTCTTACACGACGGCGTTCCCAAACAGCAGCATCCGCCTCGGAAAGCGTTTATAAAAGCAAAAAAGCGTTTATTGCGTTTACCATTTTTCGGACTGTTAGCGCCAGTTTATCAGGAAGTGATGATTTTGTTCTCTTTGACTGACTGGATGGAAACGGTGCTTTATTCTCACGTTTTATTCGATATTCCAATTTTGCGCTTAAGTTAAATTTGCAACTTTGAATGTAAACAAAGCTAGTGACCAACATGGGTGTTTGTCTAAAGGCCCTGATAAGCCAAGCCGATGGTTGGTCAATGTCGTTGAGCGATGGCCAGCCCAAAATTTTGCGGCTTGACCCTATTTTTTGCTAGTCGGACTGATTGAGTATGTCCAACAGTTGACAGTTCAGTTGCCTTTAGTCCTTTAGGAGGCAAGAAAAATATGAAGAGAAAACTAAACTGGCAGTACAAAGATAAAACAAACGAATATGGAAAAGATATAATAGCACTGGTTTTTCTGAACACTTTCAGTCAGTCAGAAGGAGCCTGTTGGCTTTTATTTGGTGCTCAAAGTTTGTTGGAATAAAAATTCTGCTCAGACATTCTAAGGTCCCATTAGTGACATTGGTGAAATTTTGTGGGCAAGAAAGGTCCATTTGTGTTTTATCAGTAGTGTAGTGATGCATTTCAGAGCAGTTCGCAGTCAATGAATACGGCACATTTATGCCAAGCGATTGCTTATAGTGTGTTCTGTTTGTCCTCGGAAGTAGGACATTCCTAGTTCCCAGTAGGAACTTTTAACTGGAATGCTTTTAACAACTTTTAGTCAGAGTTGCGACTGGGAAACTCTGGGAATCGCAACAACCCCAACTTCAGAATCCAAAATGGCTGCCCAGCGCATCAACCGTAGTGTAAAATATTGTTTGTTTTAGACTGCTCTGTGGAATACTTGATTCTGATTGGTCAAAAGCGCCATCCAGTGGTAATTTATTCCCAAATAACAACCATTGAAAACAGATAACGCAGGCTCATCCGGGATACTACAGTCATCAGTGCTATACGGCTGCTAGGAACGTTTTTTCTCCGTGGAAGTTTTGCGTTTGGTGAGCTAGAAAAATATTAACTCAGTCAAATCAATATTTTGTGCACAATTATTTAATTATGTCATCCAGTATCGTGGACTCACTCTCTCTCAAACGCAGATTGTTTTGTACACTGTTGGATTATGAGAAACAAACAGGAACGATTTTAAAACAGTTTCATCTCAAATCAATATCTCTTATCCCTATAATTATTTATGTGGCGAAATGCTGTGTAATAAGTGGTATGACTGTATACCGGATCCCTTAAATGTCGCTAGCTAGCAACTGCTCTCTCCGCGGAAGCTTTGCGTTTAAAGAGCTAATAAAATATTTTGACTCAGATCAATATTTCGTGTCTAATTATTTACTTATGTGGCAAGTAGTCGGATAAGTAAGCAGTATAATTGCGTCGGGGTCCTCATCATCCTGTCACTTTTTATTCTGAGATAACAACCGGCTGAATGTATACAGAGTTTACCAGGGTAACCGCTATATTTCTGCTGCTCCATAAGCGCCACCTACTGGCAGAGAGTGAAATTACATTTTCATTCAGAAAAAAATCCCCCAAATTAGGATAATAATGACATAGGCCTACATTGTTTTGTTCCTTTTAATCGTTCCGTCATTCTTGATTTCCAGGTGCAGACACGCCACCATCTCACAGTTTTTTGGCAATCAGAAGCCCAACTGCGCCGGATCGTGTGACTTCTGCCGTGACCCCAAACTGGTCCGCGCTCAGCTGGCGAGAGCAGCCGCATTCAGCACCAGCACCAGCACCGGCCCGGCCCAGAGCGCGGTGCCCAGGGGACCGTTCGGCTTCGATCCCGAACTCTACGCCGGAGGCAGGAAGGGTTACGGGTTTGAGAGGTCAGCTGA
>FLSR01000305.1:294742-305918 GCA_900092035.1 Leuciscus waleckii | reverse complement strand
GAAAAGCACTAAAACAACACCCGCCGGCCTGTCCCCCATCAAAGCCAAAACCAGCACCACTTCCTCCCTGAGCAGCCCAAGCAAAAGACTCTCTAAGAAGCAGCAGAAATTAGCAGAAGCAGCCAAAGACATGCGCTGTATATCACAGTATTTCGGGAAAAAGCAAGTAGACGCGCCTCAGATGAAAGGAGGAAGTGTTAAATCAGAGCCTGAGGAGGAAAGATCTCCCCATCACTCGCCATCACCAGATCTGACTGACTTCATAACGATGACTAACACCTCCATGGATGTAGAGAGCATTTCAGAGAATGACGCTGCTGCACACGCGAGTCCCTCTGCAAAAGAGGATGAGGCGATCATGGACCGGTATGATGGGAGAAGACACTCTCTCTCAGAGCTGTTTGATTACTAGGGTGTGTTCACACTTGGCGGATTTGGTTCGATTAAAGGGGTGGTTGATTATGATTTCACTTTTTTTAACTTTATTTAGTGTTTAATGTTGCTGTTTGAGCATAAACAACGTCTGCAAAGTTAAGATCCTCAAAGTTCAAAGCAAAGGGAGATATTTGCTTTTACAGAAATCGCATTTTAAGGACTACAACAAACGGCTGGTAGGGACTACACGACTTTCCTCCCGGGTTAGTGACACCTCGAACCCTAAAATTTACATAAAACCCACCCCCGGAACACGATTTATAGATTATCAAGACAGAATATGCTAATCATTGACAAAAAGATAACTACACATAGGCTACATAAATTCATCATCTAACCATTCAGAAATGTTGTCACTCCATCTTTCTGACGCCAGTTTGAATATAAAAGGCTACAAGTAGTGATGGGCGGATCGATCCTGAAGTATCGATAGGCCTACTTCGATACTGACGTGGTATCGAAAAGGATCGATCCTCACATAAAAATATCGATCCAAATGTGTTTTTTTTTACCAGTCATTTTTTTAATTAATTTAGCACGCAATTCAGTGCGTAAAATAAACTTCTAAGTGGAAAAATAAGCGAATGTTAGAGGATAATTGTGTAGGATAGAACTTTTTCTCCTAGTCATCTGGATACAAGACGAAACCAATCAATCACAGAGAGCGTTTGATGCTGGTGCTTCGCTGAGCTCACAGGCCCAGTGCGTTTGGGAAAGCCTTGCTTAGATGACAGAGAAACAATCAGGAGTTATTTTGCAATAAACAAACAAAAGTGTACATAACGTTTCAAAATGTTGACGTCAGTAAGATTTTCTTAATGAAATTAATATTTTTATTCAACAAGGATCGATGCATTAAATTGATCAAAAGTGACAGTCAAGGGTTTTACACTGTTAAAATAAAATCTACTTCATATACAGTATATGCTGTTCTTTCAACTTTGTTCCTCAAATAATTCTGCATTAAATGTATCATGGTTTCCACAAAAATATGAACTGTTTTCAACATTGATAATAATAAGAAATGTTTCCTGAGCAGCAAATCAGCATAACAACACCCGCCGGCCTGTCCCCCATCAAAGCCAAAACCAGCACCACTTCCTCCCTGAGCAGCCCAAGCAAAAGACTCTCTAAGAAGCAGCAGAAATTAGCAGAATCAGCCAAAGACATGCGCTGTATATCACAGTATTTCGGGAAAAAGCAAGTAGACGCGCCTCAGATGAAAGGAGGAAGTGTTAAATCAGAGCCTGAGGAGGAAAGATCTCCCCATCACTCGCCATCACCAGATCTGACTGACTTCATAACGATGAATAACTCCTCCATGGATGTAGAGAGCATTTCAGAGAATGACGCTGCTGCACACGCGAGTCCCTCTGCAGAAGAGGATGAGGCGATCATGGACCGGTATGATGGGAGAAGACACTCTCTCTCAGAGCTGTTTGATTATCTAGGGTGGGTTCACACTTGGCGGATTTGGTTCGATTAAAGGGGTGGTTGATTATGATCTCACTTTTCGAACTTTTAGTTAGTGTGTAATGTTGCTGTTTGAGCATAAACAACGTCTGCAAAGTTACGACGCTCAAAGTTCAAAGCAAAGGGAGATATTTGCTTTTACAGAAATCGCATTTTAAGGACTACAACAAACGGCTGGTAGAGACTACACGACATTCCTCCCGGGTTAGTGACATCACCAACCCTAAAATTTGTATAAAACCCGCCCCGGAACACGATTTATAGATTATCAAGACAGAGTATGCTAATCATTGACAAGAAGATAACTACACATAAGCTACATAAATTCATCTAATAACCATTCAGAAATGTTGTCACTCCATCTTTCTGACGCCGGTTTGAATATAAAAGGTTACAAGTTTTTGAAATATTTAGTGTAGTTGTATAATATTCAAAACCAAAAGCAAATAAAAGTTTGTGTGTGAGGTAATAGGACTGATAACACACCGAGCTCTTGAAGCTCCGCCCCCTGTGCTGGGAGCAGTAGCTCATTTGCATTTAAAGGGACAGACACAAAAAAGGTGCATTTTTGCTCACCCTCAAAAAGTGACAATTTTAACATGCTATATAAAAATATCTGTGGGGTATTTTGAGCTAAAACTTCACATATACACCACCCCTTTAAAATGAATCCTTGTGCGATTGCTCTGTTAGTGCGGTTCATTTGAATAAGTGGCCATCTGAAACCTAGTGTGCACCGAACAAGCGGACCGAGACCACACAAAAGATGGGTCCGCTTACAAGTTCTCAGCTGGTAAAAATAATATCATACTGTATGTACGCATATACAACAAGCACGTTTAGCCCAGAACGCATTGTTTGGGATGTTCCGTAAGTTCAGTTTGGCAAAATCAGGCTACGTCTACATTAATCCAGCAGGTAGAGGTTTCATTTCAAAACGCTCTCCGTCCACACTCGCGTTTTCCAAAAGTTTCTCATCCACACTCGAACGTTGAAAAATGCTAAATTTACCCGACCGTGCGTACATGTGTAAACCCTCATAAAAGTTCACTGAGATGATACAGACGGAACAGACAGATGTAAAGTTATCACACAATTCTTCTGGCAGGATCATTTGATTAGGCAAAATCTCAGCATTCACTGAAGCGTCCAGGTCGCACTCAGTCACCATTATATGTTTGGTGTGAAACGCCACTGCTCTCATGTTTCAGCAGGACAGCAAATACGAGTACATTTTCTGTCATCTTTGCAGGACTGTGATATGAAGGTGTGCAAAGTAACATATTTTAGCAACTGTGTGAAAGTGAATAGCACATAACAGGCACAATTTGTCCTTTTAACTCCTCTTTGTCCTTTTAACTAGCCTCTCGTACTTTATTGCTTTTATAAAGCGGATACCACACAATACAAATATTAAAGGCAAAAAATATGTATCAATGCAACTTTAATGAAGTAAAATCACTAAAATCCTTCCTTCCGCTGGAAAAAATAGTCCCGATCATGAACAGCAACAGAAGTTACATTATTTCGCCATTAGATGGTGGAAAAGACTGTCTTTATGAGTGAGTCAGTCTTTTATATTGAAAGGACTGAAATTTGTTGTGAAAACCATTTAACTGTTAAAAGGACAAGATTTCACAGTGGACATTCAAACAGATTTTTTATTACAAATAAAGGAAAATGCTATATCTACTGTAAATGAAGGTACACTCGCTTACTCGATCTCTCACAATACTCTATGAGCTTCAGAGAACAATATTGAGAACATATGCTGTTGCTAGAAGTGTTGTGTAGTGATACATAGAACCGTTGAGTGAAGCATGTTTGCGAGTCTATCGTGAATAAAACAGCTATTGACCAATCAGAATCAAGGACTGGAACGAACAGTTTTATAGACATGAATGTCTAGGGGTTCAATATGCGTCACATGACTAAACTTGCGTTTTCAAATGTCTCCGTTTTCGCAGTCCACACAACAACGTGAAAACGGCGTTTTTAAATGTATCCACTTTGGAGAGTGTTTTCAGAAAGCTTCGTTTTTGTTGATAAAAACGCTGTCTCGGTGTGGACGGAAGGCCAAAAAGAAGAGAAAAAGATGCATTTTCAAATGAAAATGTATTAGTGTGGACAAGGCCTCAGTCATGAATGTCCTTTTTGTTTTGTATGTAGGTTCGGTGTTAAAAATTATGAGCATTAAGCGAACCAGAACCAAATGTAGCGGTTTCTCTTATTTTATTTGGTTTTTGGTCCGGATCAAGCGAACTGACTACTAGTGTGAACACACCCTCGTCATCATGGAGGAAATGCCTTAAATGTTCCCAATGTGTTCTGAACCGCTGTTTCTTTGTCCAAACAGAGGGAATCTGAAGTCTGACGGCCAACAAGAATCGCCAAAACAAGTAATATCACAATTTATTCTTCATCAAAGGAATCATATTATACGGAAGCCCCTGAACCGCAACGTAAAAAAAAAGAAAATCCGTATTTTTTTTAATCCGAGAGTAAAGCCGAAATATTCAAGATTACATTTTTTATATTTCGAGATTAAAGTCATAATATTTTGAAAATAAAGTTGTAATATTTTCAGAATAAAATAAAAGTTACCAGAATACAGTCTTCCGTAGTTCTTTTTTTTATTATTTTAATTTTTTTTAAGAAATGCGCCTGTGAAGTCGAACTGCCTCCGACATGGATCTAAACATAATAGTAACTATAAACATAAAACATTTTTTTAGTACTTTATTCTCAAAATATTACGACTTTATTCTTGAAATATTTCGACTTTATTCTCAAAACATTTCAACTTTATTCTCAAAATATTACGCCTTTATTCTTGAAATATTTCGACTTTATTCTCGAAACATTTCAACTATATTCTCAAAATATTTCAACTTTATTCTCAAAATATTTCAACTTTATTCTCAAAATATTTCAACTTTATTCTCAAAATATTGCGACTTTTTTCTTGAAATGCTAAGACATTATTCTCGTAATTTAAATGTTTTTTTTTTTGCCGATTTAAAAAAAATAATATATATACATTTACGGTTCAGGGCTTCCGTAAAATTATGAGAAACATTGACCTTAGGAAAAAAAAATTATGATTAAAAAATAGTACATGACCCCTTTAACAAGAGCTTTATTGAGAGCTGATTGTCATTTCAGTAGTCTGTTTCTTTTCCTCAGTCACGTGAGGAGAGAGCGGCATCTCCTCCTGTGAAACGCAACCGCGTGATGAAGGACAGCAAGAGAGTGACCTTTGACCCGGTGGTGCAGGAGACGCAGTTTGGCACAATGAACGGAGATGCGCTGCGATTTCACAAAAGCCCGTGACACTGAAGGAGGCCGCTGATATCGTGGTCCGATGCCTGGATCCGTTCTACAAAAAGGGCAAATTCGCAAACAAGGTGATCATTTCCATTCAAATGTAAAACACGTACAAAGTAAGATATTAGAATGACAGCTTCAATTTTGCACCTTTTCCCCCGACAGGATTTGTTCAAATCCTTTGCACGTTTCCTCTCCCATCTTCTCACTGAGGAAAAACTGCAAATCGAGGCCAAGGTGAGACTATCCCTAAACTCATAAAAATCCAACATTTTTCAAGTGCTGAATTAGCGCTTTATGATTTCTCATTTTTCCCCACAGTGAAGATGGAAGCGAAGAGACTCATCAAGGGTTTCTTCAGCAGGATTCAGCGCTGTGAGAGCGAGGCAGACTGGACACACTTAAAGGTCCGGGACAGATAGCGATCTCCGCCTTTATTATCCCTTAATCCAAACCCCTGGAGATCCTCCAATCCCTTTCATGTCCGAGATGCCGCATGTTTAGCAGCTGCTGCTGTACATCTCAGGTGGATCTTGAGGGCCTAAGCATACATTGCACATGAGTATGAACTGATGAAAAGCGCTTTTTCATGTTGGAAATCTGAACGAGCAACAGACCGCAATAACTGTAATGTAGCATTAGTTGCTTATAATGCACTCGAAGGAGTGTGAACTGTATTGAAAACTCCATTAAAAGTGAACAAATGGAAAATGGAGAAGTACTTCATGCTGAATAATTTATGGCATGATTGGGAAGTTTGTGTGTCTTCAATAGAGCGATAAACCTCCGGTTTGCCTCGGTTGCGTATATATTTTTCTCATTTATTTTCTCCACAGGGATTTCAAAAGATTCCTACATTTGTATAGTATATAGTATATACATTAGTGTATATTTATGTCATTATGTCATCTTTTATGAGTGCATGAACTGCTCATTAGCATTGGGAATGACCATCACATTTTTTCCATGGTTGTTAATTGATGGTTTATGCTTTTGTTGAAACATTTGTTCCCATTATTTCAACATGCTTTTAAAATAATTGTTTAACACCTGAATAAATGGTGAAAAACTACATTTCCCATGATGCTCTACAGAAAATTCCACCAATCAGAGTTGCGGTGAGCAAATCGTACCAGAAGAGTGTGCAAGGCTCTTCCACTCTGTCAAAATACTTAAACGTTTGTATATAAATGCAATTTGCAATAAACTTAAAATATATTGATTTATAGATATATCAGCAACTTTAAATAAATATTTTGATATTTTACATCACTCTGAAATTCGGTTGTCATTCGCAATGCTGGTTGGTTTGGTTCATGGCTTATAATGCTTTAATGAAGAATAAAAATAAAAAACTCTATGGGAAAAAAAAACACTTACGGAATCAACGCCACTGTGAAAGTGGGGGGGCACTAATGCAGTCTAGTAACGGCGTTTTCTGATTGGTGGATCTCGCTTCAGGATTATGGGTGTTGTAGTTCTTCACTGGGAATTCGGCTTTTTAAACACCTTTGCAAAGGTGAAGTTCACACTGACTTCTACAGATGGATAAATCATCGCTTAACCTCAGAGGTCTGTCTTGAAGTGTTTGTTACAGAAAATCAATTACTTGATAGAGAAACTGAATGGGAATTTTACTGGGAGTTAGGAAACTGTTGTGCTCTAGCTGTCACATTTATGCTGCATTATGGGTCGCCTAGATCTCCCATCTCACACTTGTCTTCAGTTTGCTGCCCATAAAAAAATGAGTACCTTTTCATTAAATCTGGCTTCGTGCTATTATTAGGCACTTCTAAAATTACACCTTAATCATGTCATTGTCTTCCTCTCTGCGGGAAAACTGCTCGAAATAAACGAGTTTAACGCTCGACTGAGCCCACAGTCACTGCTGAATGGAGACCCCCTAATTATCCCTCTTCAGAGTGAAAACAGCCCTCAGATTCCTGGACAAACGGATTATTGTGTTTGCCAGTTTCTCTCAGTGGAAGAGGAGAAATTACGATACCTACTACGACGAAGGATTGTGCGGTAAGTCATGAATATTAATAAACTGTGGTGATGTGTCAGTTCATTTTTCAGTGGCAAGGATTTATTTGCTTGTGCATTATTAATATAACTTGAAGGTTTTTCACGTTTGTCTAAAGGTTGGATCAACATTTGCAAAAAAATTATCTGCAGCCAGTTGCATGAACTTGGATTGTGTCTAGTTTGAGAACTAGTTTGGCCAACTAACGTTACCAGTTAGAGGAGAGGTGACAGTGTTACTTTTCAAAATTAACTTGCAAAATTACTTTTTAAATTAGACCAATCTGCCTTTTTATGTAACTGACTTTAAAAAGTTACGACCAGTCTTGAAAACTGACTTTAAAAAGTTACGACCCGTTTTGAAAAAAAAAAAAAAAACCCCACTTTTTAAGACTAGTCTGAACAGACACAGGTCACGTTTCATTTTAACATCAAAAGTTGAAAAATAAATTGAAAAAATATAATATTCCTCATATTTTGGAGGACGTGACTAGGCCATTTTTGACAGACTCGCTCGTTGCTTGAAACGCCATCCAATGGCTGACGCCTGTTTTGTGAATATTAAAAGAGACTGTTGACGTGGCCCTGCAGCCGACCAATAGAGAAGACCTGTCTCATGAATATTAAGAGCCTGGCCTTCCCAATAGTAGGATTTCGGGTACTTCATCATCTCTTTCGGGCGAAACCAACGGGATGTTGTTGGAAACTCGGATGAGGAGAGATATCCGCGCTTAGCACGGCAGTGGGAGGGATTGAACGTGGCAGAACTAAATGGCAACACCGTGACATTTCCTTTAATTCGTAGGAAATGTTCTCCTGGCATGCTGGAAACATTTGACGCGAACGGAGCGCGTGTTTGTTCGCAGTAAGTAACGTTAGCGCGCGCTGTCATTGTTGCGTTGAGCGGATCTCTCCATCGCGGATGCTGCTCGAAAAACACATTTATTCCGCGTAAAAATAGCTGGTTAAAGTGTGTTTTAACGCATGATATGAACATCTAGGAAAGTCTGTGTTTTTGTAATGCGATTGTAAATGTATTGCATGAACGCCTGACAAGTCAGATGTTGCAATCTCATGCATTTGTATCGCTTTGATAGATCTCCGCATCTTTGAGCCTCCGTTTACCGCGACACACTGATGCTCCGAGCCGGCAGAATGGACGAGTTTGTCACGGAAGAGGATGAGCCGTGGTACGACCATAGAGACCTGGAGCAAGGTGAGATTAAACGCCACAAACCGCATCAGTTTGACAACAAAGACGGGTGTGTGTGTGTGAGTTAGTGACAACCGCGGACAAAGAAAGTGCTCATTGTGTGTATAAACAATGGTTTCCCCTGTCTTGATAGAGTCTCGATCGTGTCATATTTGGAAATGCATTAGAGGTTGAAGGTTAGAGACCATCTGTGATGATGACTGTAAATGGATGACGTCTTCCTCTGGATCTGTGTCAGTCCAGATGCTCAGCATTAGCTCAGTCTGGTTTAACCCTCCTCATCACTAACCGTGTGTCTGCAGAGTCAAAGCATTAATGTGATGTTTATTTTTTCATTGTAGTAAGCAGAGATGCATCACATAAATCAGCTGATATTTGCTTTTCTTAAACCTTCACAATCTACCAACAGCTTTGGATGATGGATGGTGCATTGCATTTATAAATCGCTTGTTGTATTCCTCATTTGTAAGCCGTCTTCGATAAAAGTATAAATGTGATTTAATGATTTGTTTTCATCAGCTAGTAGTTATGAGTTTTCATAAAAATAAAAACAAATGCAATCCAGTCATCAGGAACAACTGGAAAAGTAATGGGAACTCAACTTGGTCAAATGGGAGCCATTTGGTTTCTGGACTGTACAATGCAACAGCTGTTTGACATGAGGGATTGGATTATTTTCCAATCTTGAGTTTTTCGACTCCCCCCAGTCCAGTTATTTCAATATCCTGGATGGACGGCACAAACGCACCTCTCTCTTCGTGTCTCTCTGATGTCATTGCCCTCTCTCTGCCCTCTGGATTGAATCCCACTGAAAACGCTGAGCTGTGGAACAGCCTGTGACCGATCTTTATGTATTTCAGACACTTTGTTGCACTGTACTCTAGAACTGATGATGAGCCAGTAACTGGATGCTTACATTAGATCTGATGCACCTGTCTTATACAGTCAAACCAAAAATTATTCAGACGCCAGATATCATTTTTGATATTTTTTAACTAGTGGGTGCAGGACACTATAGTTCATTTATGTAAGTGAGGATAGCAAAATAATAAACTGGTACATATTATACCCAAAAATTTGTCATACACTGGACTCCAGTAAAATTTATATAAATTTGAGACCAAAAATTATTCAGACACTTTGACCTGACCATGTTTTTTCTTTAATTGCTAATGCAACCTTTTTACACCACAGACTGAACCAAATTAAGCATTGCTTGGTAATTGTTTGACCTAAATTGGTATTATCTAATTGTGTACTTAAATTAAACAGCTGACAGATATTCAACCTTATTCATCCGTGAGACGGTCTAACAGAAGGAGGGACAAAACCAGTGAAATATCAACTGATTTAATAATTCTGAGTTCTTGTCATATTTTATTACTGTTTTCCAAACTATGGTGAATAAACTGTGATATTGTGAGAAATGTTGAAGGTGTCTCTGGATACATTTTGGTTTGACTGACTGTAGCTGTGCAGTGGGAATGGGAAGGAAGGCAAATGGAGAATTCGGACTATTTGAGGAATTTGGATTGAAATGGACTCCGGAAGAACGATCCTTTGGCTGGGAACAGTCACAGTTGTGTATCTTCTTATGAACCGCACTGGCTCACTTCCACCATTATCGCAGTAAGCTTGATTTGCATGTTTAGACATGCTTCGGAAATGCACCGCCGGCTACAGGAAGACTTCTAATGATACCATGTTTAGAGGCATATTTTTTTCACAATCAAATTAGCTAAGTAGCCTAATATTCATGCACTTTGGGCTAATGGAGGGCCCTAACACACAATCTCTTTCGCAGAGACTCCATATTGATCCGTTTCAGGATCTCAAAGCAATCCATCACCAAGAGGAAATGGCGTTTTAGGAAGTGCCCGTCAGATCTGAAAAGAGTGACATGTCACCCTCGCTCAGCTAGTGGCGTTTTGATAAATAACATAGTGGCACGTTGGTTTTGAAGTGGATTTCCAGAGCCTGGAATAGTTTGTGGTTTAAGGGCCACGATTTTATATCACTTCACCATAAAGAGTGATTTTCCCTGCTGAACCAAAACCACAGGACTTCAGTGCGGATTCACTCTGGACGGAAGAGTTGAGTATGTGACTTGAGTGGCTTAAAGGGTAACTCTCGCCAAAATGCAATCTAGGGTCTTTTTGTTAATCTACCCGAGGCGAACTTTCGTTTAAAAGCATAATTAGAATGGAAACGACACTTTTAAGTTTGACCGTAGTTTCGTTTTCGGTTAAATTGTGCCTTTTGATAGGGAGTGAATGGGGCACTTCTATGATCACATCAAAAATCGCTATTTTTAAAACACTAAGAAGGCTCGACACAACATGAAACTTTGCTCTAAGTATCACCAGAGGCTCTACACATGAACTCCAGCATTGAGAACATTGTTTGTGTACGCAGAGTTTACTGAAAAGAAAGGTTTTGAACGACTCACTGTCTCTGTGTCCGCCGGCATTTTGACAGTCAAAAATAGTCGATCTCCGAATGCGAATGAACTGACTCTGAATTTTAGTATTGCTTCTTATATGAGGATCCATTTTCAAATACAAGGTCGATATTGATTTTCACTAACGACAAAACAACAAATTATCCATGAATTTATATGGAACTAAGCTTTAGGAGGAGCTTTCCATCTTTACTCTCCTCCCTGTTACATTGCATTCGGAGATCGACTATTTTTGACTGTCA
>FLSR01000305.1:231298-294316 GCA_900092035.1 Leuciscus waleckii | reverse complement strand
GATGAACAAAACATGTAAGAATCATAAGCTTTTGTTTGTCACAGACAGGGCTTAAGCCTAGTCCCAGACACAAATACATGTCTGAGTTTTTAACTGAAAGCAACTTGCACTGAAAATATGTCACATTCACACTAGTAATGTTTTTTTAGGTTACGATTATAAAAGCTACTTAAATGCCCTAATTGAACTAAGGTCTAATCCTGGCTTAATCTATGAAACCACTCCTTTATTTTCTGCAATAATCCTAAAGCCAATGGAAAAATCCATTTGTGTTTTTGTCGAGGGAACCAGGATATGTTAACTTCCGGTCTGGCCTACAAAAATACATCATCAGTGCAGCCCTCTATTGAGCAGATTCTGACTAACATAAATGCCTCTTATTGGCTCAACAAACTTGTCTGTGATTGGCTACAAAGCTCAACTCTGCAAAAACACATTGTAAATAGAAACCTTTGATGCTCTTCACAGAGCGCTTACACCAGTGGTTCTCAAACTTTTTTAGTCACACCCCCTGTAAACCTTTAAAATCCCCCCCAAACACACACATCTCAGACTACAAAATAATTTCACAAAAAATTATACAAACGGAAAGATTTTTTAAATTGAAGCACCTGCAATGAAAAACGCTTGCAATAGTTTCCATTTATAATGTCATTGAAAAATATTATAGTAAGAGAGAATAATATATCAGAACTTTTTATTTTACACATTTTAAAAATTTCAGTACCGACTTGGTACCGAAGTACCGGTACTTTTGACATCTCTAAACCAAACTTTTATTTTGTCGGGTTGTCGGGAAGACCTTCGAGTTTCTGTGTCTATTTGACAATAGTTTTATCAGAAATGAAATGTTGAAATGCTGGTGAAGCTCTAGAGATGAAGTTCATGCGTTCATATCCAGACGGCAGATGCTGAAAACACGCGTGTTTGAACCTGCGCTATTCATTCACACACAGATGTGCAAAAAAATTGAATAATGCAGACTTCATATTTCAATAGCAGTCTTTTTGCACTTCACGCTAGTCCTCATCACGGTGTGGTTAAGTGTACGACCCTACTTTTTCCATATTTTGCTAAATCCAATGACATTATACAGTAAATTACATTTTTCTGACTGGATTATGACTTCAGTGTTTTGGTGGCAAGCACTACTCAAGATAAAGTGAGTAGTAAATCTGTTTCGTGCTGGTGGAGGATGTAAAGATTCAGCTTGAGCTGTAGTTTGTAAAGGGCTTTGCACTTGTTCTTGGTTTGCTGTCTTGTCGTGTGTTGATCTGAACCCACACGTGCAGAAAACCTCAGTGCACATGAGGCCATATATGTCCTCGGGCGAGTGAGGCGTGGTGTGTCTGTAACGTGCATGTTAGCTTGGAAAGGCTCTTCAGAGGAACACATCCTAATTAAGAATGTTAATTAAGAAAAATCCTGAGTTAGGATGTGGTTTCTCAGAGAGATCACCGCTGACCTTGTTTTAAGGCTGTCACTAAAAATGTCTGACTGTACAGAATATCACATTCTGCTGTGGTTACGCAACAACCTTATCCAAGAAGTGCTGGATACCAGTGTTAACATGTACAGTCATGTAGTCAGGATGAACAATTTTATCCATATCAATAAAATGTGACCCTGGATCACAAAACCAGTCACGAGTTGCACGGGTATATTTGTGGCAATAGCCAACAATGCATAGTATGGGTCAAAATTATCATGCCAAAAATCATTAGGATATTAAGTAAAGATCACGATCCATGAAGATATTTAGTAAATTTCCTACCTTAAATATATAAAAAATGTATTTTTGTGAGTGGATGCAGCACAATCGCCAACATAAATAAACAACTTTAAAGGTGATTTTTCTCAATATTTAGATTTTTTTTTGCACCCTCAGATCCAGATTTTCTAATAATCTAAATATTGTCATATCATAACGAACCACACATCATTGGAAAGCTTATTTAATCAACTTTCAGGTGATGTATAAATCTCAATTAAAAATAATTGACCCATGAGAACTACGGTTTTGGCAAACTAGTGACTAGCTAGTCCATTTCTCCAACGATGCATCATACTATGAGAGTTTAGCAGCGAGTTACGTCATTGTACCGGAAACGCACCTCGGGCCGAATAATCAGCCGAAGTTATCACTCAAAGGCCTCGATATGCACCTTATTTAAAACATTTACTGTGAATGTGCGAGACATCAGATTCATTATCTGATCATTATACCGCTATAGGTAAACTAGAAGAATAACGAGCTGCAGTAAATGGTAAAACCATTTGTGCTCCAAACCAGTGTGTTTATGATTATAATACATTAAAAAAATATGGTAAGAAATACCAGTTTGCAATTTCGAGCACATAGCGAGCTGTTTTCGTACAGCTAAAAAAAACTGGAAGCGAATGACACCGGAAGCCTTGCACATTCAAGTTACAAATGGGCGCGCAGCTCTTATGTTAAAAATAAGGTGAGATACTTCAAGCAAAATCAAAGAACGAACTGATGTGACGTTATTTTGAATAAAATCAGGCCAAAAAGAAGTTTGTTTCAGGAGTTCGAAAGGCTTGCCAAATCAAACTTTCCGGAAACTACCATTGGTCCGTGACGATGACATAATAGGTGGATGTGGCTCCGCCTTCTTTGACGTGGAAATCTTCTCCGGTTCATTTCTTCTCGAGTCTGACATCTGAGTAAAAACACGAACACACTGGAGAGCCGCTTTATTATTTTGTTATTGAGAGGAAAGCGTGCAGCACATATTTCCTTATCTAAACGTCACTCTCAGCAGCGGTGGACGGCGTCTGGATGTTCACTAACAGTAATATCACTTCAAAGGTATTTCCAACTTCTTTTTACAACTAAACGAAGATCGATAATGAACTTCTACACAGTATATTGGGGCCTTAATTCAAATAGTGAAGTTACAAAAGCACTAAACAAACAGTCATGTTTTATCGGCTAATTTTTTTTCCCTGTTCATAATCAATTTCATGTCAGATTTAACTTTTTTTCAATTCTAGACGTTTATTAGAGAACATTTTAATTGACAATAGTAAAACAGGATAGATCAGATTTCAGCCATAAGAAAATAATTCTTAGCCAATGGCGGTTTATATCTGTGCATCCCTATAAGCACTGCAAGAAAACCACTAGAGCAATGGATCCGAAAATGAAATGTAAACGGCTAGTTTTGATACCCACTTACAGTATATGTGTTTATCTAAGTGTTATTCTCTCTCGACTCCCATGGGATCAGTTTCCACACACAGACACAGGAGGAAAGTGTGTTACACTGCGGCCCCAAGCGCTCTTGTGTGATTTATGCGCGTGATGCTCTGTGCTTCCTCACTATAGCATGTTTGCCTCAACTCATGATAAATCTCTGCATTCATATCAGTGTAATGGAGGTCAATGATTCAGATCTTAATACTTCAGCACCTCCCACGATGTCACTTCCTCCCCTGTGTGTGACACTGTCTCCGCTAGCATGTTCCCAGTGTCTGCTGGGTATTAAAACGCCATCTGAGGAGACCGGAGGACTGTGTTTGTGTCTCTGAATGGGGGGCGTTTAGTGTCAAATCACTCTGCGCTCTCTATGGAGATACGGCTGAGGAGGAAAAACTAGGAATGGGAGACAAAAACAACGAATCAGAAGGACAACAGCCTCAATACAACCAAAAATTCCATCCAAATGTGCAAATTTTACTTCATGCGCAAAATTGGAATATTCGCGAATAAACCAGCGTTTCTATCCAATGTGTTCAAGAGGACAAAACCGTCACTTCCTGGGTATTGCTGCATAATATCTGTATCAAAAATGGAAGTTGCTGTAAACAGGGAATTATTTTGAAACTGTGGCTTTTCATTCCTCTGTCATGAATGAGTTGCGTCTCAGTGCGCACAGACCAAACCAATAAACACAGTCATGTTCTCCTGTGTGCGGATGCTGGTGTTTGGGAACACAACCTTGTGAGACGCTTCTGAGAGGGAATTAAACCAAATAATCATTGCGACGAGACTTTGGCTCAAGCCTTTCAGAACGACCAAGCCAACATTTGAGATGCTGTGATGTGATTGGTCCACTGGTTACTCCAGTTATCCAATCACTGTTGAGGCAAAGTCACCTGAGTTTTTATTGCGCACTGAGGGATTTATCATCAGATGCGTTTCCATCATAATTTACGCACGTCGTCTTATTAGATAAAAAATTATCCGCCTCAATTGAGCGCATATCTGCATTTTTACGTGCAATTTCCATCCAGTGTTTTTTTTATTTTTATATATATGCAAATAACCCAAAATTTGCATAAAAATAGGTGGATGGAAACATAGCTACTGTTGTCAAGGTCTCAAGGTTTAGTGTGTCATTTGATGTCAAAATATGTTTCATTCTAACCAAACATGCAACTATAAGGAAACTATTCATTGAAGATTCTGGTCTTCATCCATTCAAATAGACATTTCATATTCTCTATCCTATTCTTCTCTTTCCACTCGAGTGACAGAAGGCCAGACATCAGAACCGTTATAACACGCACTTCACATCCTGCCGCTCTTTCTCTTTGTCTTTGATTTCTTCAGTCGTGTCTTGGCTGACGTCACTCTGGCTCACGTTCATCAGAAAACACGAAGGATTAAATAAAATCACCTCCTTTAGGCGGAATTAAACCGCAGGATTTTCTCTGCCCTCGTTTCGCTCCTTTCTCAGGTTTTAACACACCGGGTTTAACACACACTAATGCCGAAGCTACCGCAGAGATACACACTCTGCTTGTGTGAGGTAGAGCTCCTTGCAAGTAGTAAATGTCAGAACCATTCAATCATTTCAGCCTCTGGTGTTTATATTATCAGCGTAATTCTGTATTTGATCTGTTAGAAAACCACTGATAATAATAGAAATATTTTGGTAGCCATGTAAAAGTCTGTACTATCCTCACTGAATAAGTATTAATTAATTAATTAAATTCTACTGACCCCAACAGTATGATTTCACACACATTTCGTGTCACTAAATTACTTGATCTCACCGTTATCTTCTTTAAGCGGCCTTTTAAATTCATGCTGTATTTGAAGTAAAAAAATTAAAAAATTAAATACACTTAAAACATTTGGTGGGTTCTCTTTAATTGCCCAATAGAAATGAATGGAAAACTGTGGTAACCAGACTTTGTTTTTCCTAATGCTGAAACACCTGCAGTACACAATGTGCTGCTTAATGGAGGAAAAAAAAAAGAAACAAAAGACTTCCTCGCAGATCCCCTGATATTGTGCTGTGTTTTTGTCTCAGATCTGCACTTGGCAGCGGAGCTGGGTAAAACCCTCCTGGAGCGCAATAAAGAGCTGGAGGACTCGCTGCAGCAGATGTACATCAACAATGAAGAGCAGGTGCAGGAGATCGAGGTACAGACCAGCCCCACGTCTGCTCAAACACTGCTCGAGAACACATTCTCTCATGACCCAGAACTGGCCGTCACATAATTATGCTTATTAATGTATGACATCCTGTATTTCACAACTAATTAGACATGTTTCTCTAAACCAAGTTCAAAACTGTTAAACAGTTATAATCCAGATTATTTCACACGAGCCCCTTTGGAGCGCACCTCGGGTTCGATTAGTCAGACTTTGGATGATGTAAACGCTGCTTTCCGAACCGTACCCAGACCACCCTTTTTAATGCGGACTCGGGATCGCTGCTGATATGAACTAAATCATACTAAATATACCGCTATTGACGACGTATGTTTCACATAATCATGATCTCATTTCTGCTCACTTCCACGTCCTTTAGATTGAATATTTGCAGTATATTCGCGACAGATAGACGCTTTGGAAACACAATCAAAGGTTCAAAAACCAAAATATAAAAGTGAGGCGAGCAACGCCATGCATTTTTCCGCCTCCTCCTGCATTGTCATTACAAAGCAACATGGGTAAACGGCTGCTACCTTTGATGATGCACGCGCACCGCGGTTCGGACCCAAAATAAAATAATGCGGATACAATCCGGCGGGATCAATCAAATTCTGGTTCGGACTAGCCTATCAAACTACATGTGAAAGCCTCCTAAGTGTGCACACTAAACCACCACCTAATGTCTACCACACTGACCATGTTTACATGTGCACTAATAATGTGATTATTTATTTAAATAATCAGAGTAAGGACATATTCGCAGCTGACACTGGCAGAACTCTTCACTCGTTTACATGCAATTTTCATCATTATGATTATTCCCTAAGAATTGTGGTTATTTTTACTGCCATTCTTCTTGGTGTATCGCAGGCTTCAGTCAAATACAAAACACATTTCTATGGACATTTCGGGTTTTTTCAGTGATAAATATCTTCTAAAATATCTTCATTTCAGTGTTTTCGACCATCAATATACTGCATTATGGTTATGTCACGAGCATATGCTATGTTCACGAATCTGCACATGACAACATCATCCGTGTCCGTCACACGCACATGCGCACTCTGGTCAGAGTGAGATAGATGCGATTAAAGAGTTTACATGCTGTTTATTGCCATTATAATCGGCGTACACCACATATATTTCTGCGATTTTGAGCTCAATCCCATTCATTTGACTGAAGTATTGTGTTTACATGAGGTAAAGTTTAATCGCGGTATTGCTTAAATCTCACTGTAATCGCACATGAAAACGTAATCATTTTGTTTTCCAAAAACGTCATGAAATCAATTAAATTGGCTTTTTTTACATCAGATTTGCAATGTTAGAATATATTAAGTAAATTTATGGATATAATGAAATGCTGTGTATATGCATTAAAAAATCAAACAACAAAAAAATTACAGTTGGCATTTCAAACTTTGATTATTATTAGTATCATCTACAGTTTGTGGACATATCCCATATTATGTTGTGTTAATTTTTCATATTGAATTCATATTATTAAAAACGTTGAGGAAATGAATTGAATTTAAAAGGATTCTCATTGCATATCTGAATATGGTGCATGTGTCAGCGAAGAATCATTTTCTCCAGATTTCCCGTCGATGAGCCAATTAAATATCAGCACGATGCTAACGGAGCGCATGAAGCGTGTTTGTAGAGGAGAGCACATGCGGTGGGAGTCGCCTGTACGTGTGCCAGACCCTCCAAACAAAGACTCCGTTACATATCTGAGAACAATGAGCTGCTGTTGCTCGGATATATTCAGATACTGGCCTCACTCTGTATGGATCGCACAGCATTTAGATATCTCAGACCTGTAATGCTGAGACCGCTCGGGCTGTAGCCGTATGAATCCAAGCATAGAAGAAAAAAAAGAGAAATGTAAGGGGTTTATGGTCTTAAGCTTAGTGAAGGAAAGTTCAGAGCGATATTTAACACAAAAACTCATTTCACAAGAGATTAACAAACTTTCCACAAGAATATGCCATTTTATAATAGCTTGAACACGGGTCCCATTTTTACTGTAGTTGTGAACATTGGCTCCATCATATGAAGAAGAAAAACAAAACAATACTGTGATATTTCATCATCATTGGGAGACATTTGCCACTTTTATGAACGTTTCTTAATTAGGTTTACATAATATCAGCATATTGAATCGATTCACTGAAACTGATTCATTTAATGAAACTTGTCAACCCTAAAGGTTTTTAAAACGTCTCAATACTCTCATACTGTAAATCATAAGAACAATCACAAAACTAGTCTGACACGCTCTGTAGAAAACATTCACTAAGAGCCCTGTTTACAGTGATATCATATACTCTGCTTGTGTCTCTGTGTGTCAGTACTTGACCAAGCAGATGGGATGTTACGCGAGATGAACGAGCAGCACGCTAAAGTGTACGAGCAGTTGGATGTGACGGCCCGAGAGCTGGAGATAACCAATGAGAAACTGGTGCTGGAAAGCAAAGCTTCTCAGCAGAAGATTGACAGGTGAGCCATAGCTTATCAGAGCATCATGGGAAACGCACTGCACACCGGGGACGACACAAGTAATGGTGCTTCGGTACCGAAAATGTCATTACCTGTCATTCTATTGTCTAAAACTGATATATTCCTGACATTATGAGTCTAAAGGCCCGTTCACACAAAGAACGAAAACTATATTAGCGTCCACGTCAATGTTTGGCCGCGTTTCCTTAAAGCATTGCAAGTTGATCGTAGAGCAATTGATACTGATCAACTTAGGCTTACAATGTTTAGGGAAACGCAGCCGTGTTTATTATAAGCACGTGCCGCAGTTTTAGCATCTGCTGCTTTAAATGCTCAAGCTCTTTAAAGCAGGATGGATTCTGATTGGCTGTAATTGTTTGTCTTGTTCATCAGCTGGAAAAAATCGTTGTGAAAGTGATTCCAACCTAGACAGAAACATAGTGTCGGCCCAGATCTGCCACACATGTGGTACATGTGGATCACTATGTTACTGTCTGGGAATCATGTGTAATTACAATTGTGGTGTGGATTATTACATATTCTATATATTCTAGGTAACACTTTATTTTATAGTGTCCTTGTTACACATGTTACATGTAGTTATATCTATAAATTATGCATAATTATGCAACTAACCCTGAACCAACCCCAATCTCTATAGTAAGTACATGTAGTTAATTATTATTACTCAGTACTTACATGCATAATTATATGTATACATGCAGTACATGCATAATTACACTGTAACATGGACACCTTAAAATAAAGTCTAACCATATTCTATATATACACGTCACTATTCTTTTACTTTTCGAACAAATTTTAAAACTATAATTTTTACTGTTATCGCCCTTGGTGTGAACAGGCCTTTACTCTGGCAAAGGCTCAGCTCATCATATTAATGTCGTCATGCTGATATTGCATTGTGACCTTCCTGGAGCCTCAATCAATTAATATTCATGAGGTAAACCTTCAGATTCATTATCTGACTAGTTCCCACTTACCATTGTTTGCCTTCCATCAAATCAGGATTACTGTATTGATATTGTGACATCTCCAGGCTACAGTCTCCCCCCCTTCTTGTGTATCCCTTTACTGAAATTATATTAGGGCATTTACATTATTCAAAGGTTGATGGTACATTTCTGTATTATCTGACAATCCAATGGACAATACCAGCGAATATCACATTTCTGATATGGTTTATGTTGTCTGGCTGTCTCATGCTTTGAGTGATCATATGCACACATATTCATACAGATTGACAAGTACCATGGAGATGCTTCAGGGGCAGGTCGACACGCTAACGGCTCGCGTGGAGGAATTGCGCACTTTGGAAGAGCTCAGGGTTCACAGAGAAAAGAAAGAGAGGAGAAAGACAGTGCACTCTTTTCCCTGCCTCAAAGAGCTCTGCACCGCTCCCAGGTACGTCCCGATTTATTACATTTGCAGCGGAGACGTGTCGTGTCATTAAAAAATGTGTCCACAGGGAAAAATGACACAGAAAACAGTATTTCACCGTGGACAAACAGTAATTTCCAAGAAAGAGAAGAACAGAATGAAATAGACCTTGGTCAGGGTAGCGCCATATTTACTTTGTGACAGGAATGAAAACGAGGCTGTGCGGGACAGAAGAATAGATCGTACTGTTCTTTAACAACATACCAAAATACCTTTATCCAAAATACCCTTTAAAGCTACACTGTGTAATTTTAAGCTGATTCTTAGCAAAAAACACTTTGTTCTTTCAAAATGATATGTGCTCATTAATGTGTAATTACTTTTACCAACTAATCAAGTATTCTCGTGAATTTGCCATTTAGAATACATACGAGCGAGTCTCTCGAATGGCGGCAGCCATGTTGCGCCTCCATCTTGAAAATACATTCGCCAAAGAGGGACATACCTGGAAATTAAGCTTCGCCTTTCGCGTTTTTACATTCAGTGGCACCGTGACGAATGCGAGGGGGAGATTACTCGTTACTGCCGGCAGATTTGAAATAATACGGCCACCGTAGGAGTTAAAACGCCCTCGGGATGGGAGGGGCTAGAAAGTAATATTCAGATGGTAGTCATAAACAATATCACCGCTAGATTGGAGAAAATCCTACACAGTGTAGCTTTAAGTAGAAATGAACTCCACAAAATGGTTTTGAAACATTTTAGTTTGGAACCATTTGACTGAACTATTTGACAGTTACAATTGACATATCTTTTGAATAATTTGGTGCTTGCTTTAGTTTTATATTTAAAGTAAAGTATTTTAAATAAGGTTCTCACAGTTTTAGAGAATTGGACTATAAGACATATTTTTCTAGTTATGTTCAGCTCTAAAATATGTCTAGAAATGTAGGTTTCTGAGTGCAGGCTCAATAAAATGGCTTTTAGAAATCCTTGGGAACCCTGATAATTTTTTTTATTGCAAACAAATCCATGCATGTTTTTTGTTTTTTTTATAAAAATATCATAACTCAGTCCTCTGGTGAAAAATGACAGACTTTTGATGCAGGACTTCTCCAATCATTTACCCTGTGTCCAAAATCGCATACTATCATATCATATATACAGTACGTGAGCCAAGTAGTATGTCCAAATTCGTAGTATTCATTAAACAGTAGGCAAAAAGTCCCCAGATGACCTACTACTTTCGGTGAGATTCTTTACTATCCCATGAGGCCACGGCAGTGAGCGATGCAGCTGATGCCATAGGTCACGTGATAACATGGATGCTGTACATCCAAATTTTATTCATACTACGCACATTTTTACTATATAGTACGTAATCATGTTCGTGAAGCAAGTTTTAAACCAAATTTAGTACCTATAATACAGTATGCGATTTAGGACGCAGCATTAGTCCACGCCATTCAAAGTTCGCAACTTTTGAGGGCAAGGCCCGCATCTCAACATCAACCAATCATATCCTACTTTTCTCCAACTCCCGGATGTAAGTCACTAGAGTTGTCAAAAAATACTGACTTTGGTATCAAGTCGGTACTGAAATTTTAAAAATGTGACGCGTTGAGCGGAATCGTCAACACCTCTGATTGGCTATTGTGTTCACGCGCTCATCGGGTATGTCTGTGATTGGCTACAATGATCAGCACTTCAAAAACATGTTGTAAATATACATCAATGACGCTCTTCACCGAGAAGCTTACACAGATACACACGGGAGCGTTTGATGGACGCCTGCTTGTGCTTTCAAACGCTCCGGCTCCCGTTTTTTAAAACACTTTCAAACGCTCCCTTGCGTTGATCATTGTAGCCAATCACAGAGAAATCCGATGAGCTTGTGAACACAATGGCCAATCAGAGGTGTTTAGGTTTCCGCTCAACAGCGCTCAAAGTAAAAAAATGTCAATATCGACTTGGTCCTGAAGTTGGGGACTCTATATGTCACTATATACAAGAAAATCTGATGCTTTCATTACATTCTGACTTATTGCTGTCTCTAAAACCTGAATTTTCTGTTCTCTGGATCCATCACGGTGTGTTCTCTGTGCCTATGGTTTGGTGTTTCTTTTGCAGGTACGAGGATAGTTTCATGGTGTCCTACCCGGGCAGCGGTGACCTAGAGGAATGTCCACCCACTGACGAAGAGAAGGAGCATCTGCGCGTGATGGTGTCGTCTTTGCGCGCAGCTGTGGCTGCCGAGCGCGGTCGGCGTGAGGCGGCCGAGCGGGAATGTGGCGCGGTGCTACAGGATTTGAGCGCTTGGAGCAGCGTCTCACGGGGGCGGAGAATTGCCAACGGCGCGTGTACGAACTGGAGGCGGAGCTACAGGAGATGCAGCAGCTCCGCAAGTCCCGAGCCTGCCTGCTAAGCGGAGACGAGGGCCTGGAGCAAACGCTGCTCAACAACGCCCCCGAGACGGACACGCCGGATGATGCCGTCATGGCTGGAACTCAGAACGGGGATGCGGCGCCCGTCCGGAAGAGTTGCAGCGACACGGCTCTGACGCCATATCTGCGCTCGATGCCTCAGGGAGACGCAAAGGCAGCTACGCGCTTCATGCTAACGGCGTCCGGAAGAGGGGCATGTCCATCCTACGGGAGGTGGATGAGCAGTATCACGCCCTCCTGGAGAAGTACGAGGAGCTGCTAGGGAAGTGCCGGCGCCACGAGGAGAGCCTATGCCACGCTGAGGTGCAGACCTCCCGACCCGTGTCCCGGGACCCGTCCATGAAGGAGTGCCGGATCGCAGAACCCCAGCGGCCGCCCACTCCTCCACAGACACCGTCGACTCCTGAGGCCCTGGAGGGAATCAGCCGGCAAGTGGAGGCTGTGGACAAGCGGCTGAGCCAAAACACTCCCGAGTACAAAGCCCTCTTCAAGGAGATCTTTTCCCGCTTGCAGAGGACCAAGAGCGACATTAACTCCACCAAAGGGAGGAAAAGTGACACAAACTCCACCAAAGGGAGGAAAGGTGGAAAATAGCCGATTTTTGCTCTTAATATTCGTGCCACTGATTCTGTTTCCTCAGTCGTTCATGTAACGTCTTACTTTTCTTTTTTTCCGAAACTACAGTCAGAAAGATGTTTAGAGAGGGCTGTTTAGTACAACCCATCCCTGAATCATTTGGTGCCACATAAATGGTGGTTTTTCTGTTAACAGGATGTTCGTCGTCTAATGTGCTTTTGCCGGGTTGGCCTTTTAGTGTAGACCATATTACTCACTATTGGTTAAAATGTTAACCATATTCACCCTGAAGATGATCATTGCTGATTTTTCCTTTCTCGCATGTATTACATGTTATGAATAACCACAGCGTTGTGTAACCACTTTTGTTCAATATTAAATCACACTTTACTTTAGAAGGGTGTTTGATACATTTATTACCTTGAGCATATGGATGAACGAGTGAGTGAGTGAGTGAGTGAGTTTGAGTGATCAGGATGAATCTGCTGTAGGGTTGTGTCTAGAAGGAAACCCTTGTTCTGTGAAAAATCTTACATGCAACAGTCTCGGCCCACAGACTGCCATCTGACGCACATTTCACACAAAACTGGCCAACAATTGCAGAAAATCAAGTTCTAATCTTGCTGGCTGGGAGTTTGGGTGAACCTGTCCACCAGGAACTAAAGGTGCCCACAAGGTACTAGATTGCTACAATGAGGAAGCACTAGTCACTGGACTTACAAAAGTTTTAGGTTAGTTCCATCAAGTCTTATTTAGATGATATTCAGTATTTTTTTGAGGCGCTAAGTAGTTAGAGACACCCATAAGCATGACTATACATTCAGAGACTACAACAATTGGTACTTCTGGATGAACACTTTTTCTGATCGCAAAGTCTCCATCCATTTTTCTGTATGTTGGCTAATTTCTGGTGTTAATTAACCATTTTGAATAACCCTATCCCTCAAAATAAAGTAAAATCAAAATGCACTGTGGACACTTTCTTGTTAGTTAGACTGTCTCCTCTTTAGCATAAAGCTTAAAGTATACTCCCCTTGTCTGCATTCTGCTCTGACCATCCATCCGTGCTCATTAACTGTATTTTCATGTACGCTTATAATGGGATTAGTAGCAGTCGGAATAAAAAAAGTTGCATGCAACCACGTCAGTCGGAATTAATTGGCCAAATCCTATTCAAATTTCATTCGGATTGTACGTGGTAGTTTAAACCTTTTCTAACCCGATCGAGAGGACATGCAAACACTTGATCGTATGATGCGTGGAACAAGCCGTTGAATAAAGTGTCAAATGACTGTGATTTCATTTTAAAATTCTTCTTCCACTCATCTTAGTGAAGTGCAGCAGGACAACGTCCCACCAGTCCTCGTTTCAGACTCTCATCCTCAGACACTTTGTTTTGGACGCGGGAAGGGGCGTTTTTACTGCTTGATAAATATAAGCAGCACGGCACAATGGTTCATGTGCTTGTAATCTCCAAATTGGGACCCGAAATAGATAAATATTAAAGGGATGATTCACCCAAAAATGTCGACTTGCGTAGGCTGTCTGCCGAAAGCTAGTCATTTTGATATAAAGTTTTAAAATTGATATTTTTTCTTACAGAAACTCATTGCTTTGCTTCAGAAGGACTTTATTAAGCCCCTGGAGCCGTATGGATTACTTTTATGATGGATGGATGTGCTTTTTTGGGCTTCAAAATCAGGACCGCCATTCACTATCATTATAAAGCTTGGAAGAGCAATGGTATTTATTAATATAACTCCTTATTATACCCTCCTAATTATATAAGAAAGTCATATACACCTAGGATGGCTTGAGGGTGAGTAAATAATGGGGTAATTTTCATTTTTGGGTGAACTAACCCTTTAAGTCTGCTTATTTTCTTTGTTTTAAACAGCAATGTAGGGGGATGGTTAGCATGTTCAAACAGCGGGAAACTCTGTGTGCGCATGTCAAAAGATCAATTCTGATTTGAAGCTTGTAACATAACATGCACATCAACCCGATCACTTTATTTTGTGTTCATGTAAACTACGTTCAGATTCATTCAACAAACGGTGTCCCATGTAAATGTAGCTACTATCAATTAAGTGTACGTTGAAGTGTGCTCAACTGTGCGCTAGATGGAGTAGTACTCAGAAAATGAAGTATACCCTAGCTCTAATGTAGACCAGACTTTATGCCGATAGTCAGGACTGGCTATGCAAGACAACTCCTAACCTTGGTGGCACTAAGTTCAAATAGTCAGAATGAGGCTTCCCATCTAGACATCACCCTGGTGAAGTAAAACAAAAAAAACAATGGTACAGAATTCATGTCGGTGAATGGAAGACAAAAGAAACGGTCTGTTTGAACACTTTAATGTTGACACAGGTGAACAGTAATCTCCAGATAAGTACAAACAGGTGAAGACAGAAGCAGCATTCTAGACCAGCACAACAAGCCACTACTCTGCAGGCAATGTCACCAAAGAAAACAAACAAACAAAAGAAGCGTGTATAAAACAGTACAGTGATGCATGAGCACATCCTTCTCTCGTTTGAACATTGAGGTCAGACTACACCTGGACTGGAACTGAGAGTTGAGATTTAGGGTCACTCCAGACTGTCCCACTACAAATGCACCTCCTTTAGAGTCCTGACTTTCTTTCCCTTAGGTTTTCGGCATCGAGAGCAGCTTGTGGTCGTCAATACTTGGAGGCACAATCTATGGTGTTGGTAATTTTTCTGTAGAATAGTTCAATACTTGAGATCTGTTAGTGAAATCAGACTTCTTAAAACCTCGCAACTCACGTAAACCACAAGCAAAAGGGCACATTCTGTAAATGAAGCACCAGTCGTCTTTGGAACGGATTTGATAACTGAATTGGGGGAAATGCTTGCTCAGCATCAAGGTTCATTATCTTCTACTGGCCTTCAAGGTTGGTCCATCCTGAATTGAGCCAATTGAAACGAGGCAGAAGATGTGACCGCCAGTCCCTTGAGGGAGCAAGAGTCGGTAAAGCACCTTGGCCTCTTTAAGGACGAAAGACTTGAGTGAATTTAAACTTAAGATGCTAAAAGGCAGCTACTCAATGTCTTGCTACAGGAATCATTTTTTAAGGCCACATGGCGATGAAATGGTTAAACAAAAACCCTACGCCGTTAGAGCAGGGCAAGGCTGAATCTTAGTACGGCTCCCCTAGTGGACAGGATGACGAACCCTACGTAGCTAAAACCATATTCGGACAAGCACACATTCATACCGAGAGCCGAGTAAAGACCTGCACCGCTACAATCGCTAACAGTTACCCATGCTACACTAACCCTAGGCTCATCTCAAAGGCATCGGACACGTTCCCTCTGGGCAAAGGCAAACTTGAGTTATGAGGAATGCCAGTGGAAAAATATCAACAAGTGGCACCTTCTCCCATTACACTCATAAAGGCAGATCATGGTTAAAAAAAGAAAACAAGGAATGTCAGAAAAAGGAATGACGTGGGATAATCGGGAAGGGTTCGGGACACACGAGGAAGACGAAGGGGCAGTGAAGATTACTAATAACATCCATGTCAAAAGTATCCATGAGGTTTTTTGAATTCAACATCCGTGTCAAAAGGATCCATGAGGTTTTTTGAATTCTTTTTTTTTGTCCTCTTGGTTTTACTTTTATATACAAACAAACCAAACACAAAATATGGATTGTGCACGTTTTTGTTTGTTTTCACATATATATTTCATGAAAAGCCTCAATACTCATTTTGGGAGGGAAAGGGATAGGAATATGGAGGAAGGGATTGAAGATGGGGGGGAAAGTGGACGGAGTGAGAAAAATCCTTTTCCTTTGAATCAGTTAATCCAGGACTATGATGTTGATGTTGATGGCGATGATGATGACGATGATGGAGGGTAACTGGAGGAGGTTGGAGGGGAAGAAAGGGAGTGAGGAATTATGTAGGAGGATGGCAAGAAGGAAAATGGGGGGTTTGGAAACAACTCAATCTTTCCAGTCCTTCTTGATGTTGAGGTTCCATTCCCAGGACAGGTGGTCGTGCTTGTCGTCGTCAGTGAACTTGGATTTAATGTTGTAAGTGCCCCGGGCCAGCATGCCTTTGGGTGCCTCCTCCAAGGGTGTCAGGAACTCGTATTCATCCCGCCGGGGCCCATAACTGCCCACCATGTAGTCAGACTTGTCAACTGAACACAAGAAACAGGTGAAGAGGTTGAAATTAAATAACACTATATTAATTAATTGTCAGTGGAGGTTAGAGCAATCACATTTTTCAACAAACAACAAAAAAAACATTGATTGAATGACCCCAAAATTCAAGATATGGAGGCAAAAATACCCTTTGAGTTGATGTATTTTACATTTATAACATAAAGCAAGAGTGATGCTCTTCCCAAATATCAGCGTGATTGCAAACGAGATATTGATTTTATACATCAGTTCATAAACAAGTTGTTAATACTGGGTTACGTTTTAGACTAAATTATCAGTTTCAGTTTCCTTTTTCTCAGAAACAAAAATAGGAGTTCCAAGAAAAGGCATTGCCGAATCATTGCGTGTCTCTAAGAAACATGCAGGGGTGTTTTATTACTGAACGAATCCATGTAAACACAAACAAACTTGTAAAAGAATGAGTCCATGACTCAATCATGTTCCTGAATGAATTAATTGGTTAAATGAATGATTCGCTTAATACAGTGCTTTCCGACACATTCTGGCGGCTTCAGTTTCCCCATTTAGTTTTACTGTCCGTTCCTACTTACTGTTTGTTTGTGCATAATTATTAGCATGGCCTCTCTATCATGCATACATGGGTTGCTTTGTTGGAGAAAGAGGTAGATTTCCAACATCCAGTTCCTCAATGAACCGAAGGCTTTTCGCAAAATCCCACCAGACACGCCACAGGATTTACATAACAGCATTCCAAGAAGAATAGAAGGGTTGGCCCTATCCCAAGACCCTAATATCTAATCACCAGACTAAAACAATATAATGCACACTGCACAAACCCCTTTAAAAATAATAATATGTGGATCATATAATTTCACTCCAAAATTAAAAGAAAAGTCAAGCAATAATAATATGCTGTTGCTTGAAAGAAAATGAAGGCCATTACAAAATGTTTAGCTTCGTGTTGCCAAATACTCATGCAAAAGTCACAAGTAAAATAAATACAATTATGTAAATGAAGTATTACAGTATTTATACAGTACTGCATATTTTTGCTGAATCCAAAATAAATCAATAAAACGAGAGAATACTAGGAGAACCTGGAAAGCAGCGTCTTTTTTTCTTTTGATTTGTGGGTGACATGCATGAACATGAATGCAAAATTGTGTAATTTTTAAAGAGCACTTACTCTTCACCCCTTTCCTAAAGGTCTGCTGTACATACTTCAACCCGGAGACGATATCTTTGTTTACCTGTAAACAGATGTGAATACAAATGTGGAGCAGTGATGTCACTTATTTGCCTGGTAAACAGGAACAGGTTCAGTGCAGCATGTTTGCATATGCAGTCAGTACACAACGTGCCGGTGTTTATCCCACAGCAGGTTTATTCACGCAGCTCTGACGTAATGTGGAAGTACAGGTGCTTTAAATAAGATGATAGAATAATTACCAGTAATTTACTGAATTATCCAGACACTAATGCAAGGTTATGAAATATAAACTTTAGTTATTTTACTGGAAATTCAGTGATAATGTAACTTCTACTGTACCAGTTAATGTGCCATGCAATTGTTATACCATGCTAGATGTTGTGTGATAGTGTTCATCCCTAGCAGTCACTGTTTAAATGTGTCCTGTTGTGATCATCTAACCTTGAAGCTGATCTTTATCCTGTACTCCACCGCCTCCTTCAGCACGAACGACTGCTTCTTGTAGGACTCCAGATCACCTGAGAGAGGAGCAAACACACACAGCAAAGCATTGAGACATTAATATTCCTCACAGCGGGCCAAAACCAAAATATGAGAAACAGAATCACTGTCAGGTACTGAGTGCTAATGGCCCAAACCAAAGAGCTTTTGGGTAGTTTTATTCTATGACATAAAATGCATCAGTAATGTCCCTTGTGAATTAGTTAAAGTCCCCTCTGTGGTGAAAATCAAGCTTTTAAATGGTGTTTATATGACTATATGGTGTTTTTAATGTACTTTTAAGACAAACCATGTTTAAATTCATAAGTCGACACCATTACTGAGTATTTTCTCATTAAAACTGCAGTGAATCAAAGACAGTCTCAAAAACACGGTTTGAAATCGCTGGTGTTTCTGACGTCACAAACTACGTTGTAACCAATCAGATCAACATGTGATCGTCAACCAGTGGATCTCTGAGCTGGTGCGATTGAGTGGAGGCGGGGCTAATTTGGATATTCATAGAACCACGTTTACTTAAGCAGGCAAGGGTGTCGAGTTACATTCAAGTTTGTTTGTTTTTAAGGAAGGAAAAAACATTTACATGTGTCATTTTGGTGATCAAGATGAGTTTTAAGGGATAAAATGATTGACTACAGGGGGACTTCAAAGCTTTTCCTTGTCTTCAAAGGTCGATAACAAGTGTCTAAATGAGACTACGGAGGTTATCTATTTATATCAGCCATCCTGTTATATTGGCATTGGCCAGTTCTGACGTCACAAACTACCTTGTAACCAATCAGATCAACGTGTGATCGTCAACCAGTGGATCTCTGAGCTGGTGTGAGTGAGTGGAGGCGGGGCTCATTTGCATATTCATTAACCACGTTCACTAAATGAGGCAAGGGTGTCGAGTTACATTCAAGTTTTTGTTTTTGTTTTAAGGAAGGAAAAAACATTTACATGTGTAATTTTGGTGATCAAAGATGAGTTTTAAGGGATAAAATGATTGACTACAGGGGGACTTCAAAGCTTTTACTTGTCTTGAAAGGTCGATAACAAGTGTCTAAATGAGACTACGGAGGTTATCTATTTATATCAGCCATCCTGTTATATTGGCATTGGGCATTAAAAAAAAAAAAAAACATGTATCCGTTGACCACTAATGTAAACATGTATTAAAAAAAAAGGTGGTCAAGTGTGGTATGAGGCTGATTGTGAACGACAGACTGCAGTTGAATCATGTTTCCAGCAGATGGCTGCAGGACACACACTCATCTCTCTCTATCTCTCTCCATCTCTCTCTCAGATTTGAGCTCTTAGGTTTGCTGTGCTTTATCTGGGTCATGTGACCGTAAGATTACCTCACACCACAGGTTTGGCTTTGGCTTAGTCATAACTTAAATAACACTCCCTAATAACGGCATGAATATATGAAAGAGAAATGAGCTCAGACTATTACATCACAACATATACATTGTGTTGTGGTGTGATTATATAAATGGGGTATTTGAATATATAACATGCTATAAATTGTGTCAAAATTACAGGTCTCATGCCAACCATGCCAAGTCTTATTTTCAAAACACATTTGTAATGTTCATTACTAAATAAAAGCTCAAACAACGAGGTTTGTATCCACATTTTGAGCTTCCGCTTGCCATATTTGATGCGCACTAATGAATACAATTAAAATGTATGACTCGATTCATATCGATTTCTTTTCCGATATCTTTATGAACTTTTGGAAGCTTGATGTTTTTATATTGCCTTTCCACGGATGGACAAAAATGCTGAGGTCGAACGAAAGTCTTACGGGTTTGGAACGACATGAATTTATATTTTTGGGTGAACTATCCCTTTAAGAACTCAAGCGTTCTCTACTCACCTTGCAGGTCAAGGGCAGCGGGGCGGGAGCCGTCTCACACACAAGAGTTAACCGTGTCACCTGAACGTTGGGAGCGGTGGGATCTGCAAAGTGAACAAAAGACACAAGAAAATGACATAAGAAAAGCCGTAGATTGACATTTGTACATCCAGGGCCTGAATTTTTATTCAGAAAATGGCTGACTCTTATGAAAAGGATTTTTTATTTTTTATTTGAGGGGGGTAATATTTTAGACAAATGAATTAATTTACCTAAATGCTCACTCAATGTATTTGTGTTTTTACAACATATTTTAAGAGCATCTTGCAAATACCCCAATGCATGTGACGCTACACATTAGGTTCCTTTTTATTTATGACACCGATGCAATTATGTGCCGAATAATATTTAAAGGAGCCGTATGTAAGATTGTGGCCAAAACTGGTACTGCAATCACTTTCAAATTACTGTAGAGCGGTGTACAATGATGTGTGACAATATCCTGGCCGGACTACTGTTGTCAGTGATATAAGTATTTGAAATGAACATGATTTCTTAATGTCTAGTGACATATCAGGGCCATTTTATGATTAATTGAAATACATTTCTTACATATGGTTCCTTTAAGCGCACACTTTGTGTTCAAGATGTTACTATGTGGTCATTTTCATGTACCGTACAATGTGCCGTACATCTAAAACAATGCTGTGTGTTCTGGGCTAAACGCGCTCGTACATATGATGATATTCTGACCAGCTGAGGACTCAAAAGGAGCTTATAAAAAGTGTAAAAGAATCAAACAGCTCCACGTTTGCACACACAAATAAAAGATCTGCAGTGTGAAGACGCCAGTACTGAACCGTGATGGGAAACATCACCGCTATGATGAGATAAAACAGGCATGCTTGAGAATTCAGCCCTTTTTAGGGTCACATCATGTCCTGTTTTTGGCTCGTTTACATGTCTGTGGTCCCTGTTTGTGTTCATATTTCATTCGAACCGCACCAGAGTTCATCTTTTCAGCGTCTCGGTCCACTTGTTTGGTGGCACCA
Organism: Leuciscus waleckii; assembly: GCA_900092035.1. Classification (NCBI taxonomy): domain Eukaryota; kingdom Metazoa; phylum Chordata; class Actinopteri; order Cypriniformes; family Leuciscidae; genus Leuciscus; species Leuciscus waleckii. The sequence goes on along the minus strand of FLSR01000305.1, from coordinate 273,210 downwards.
GGGTTCAATGTCAGCGTCCACACTTGCCAAGTGTGAACACACCCTAATATATTCGCTAAACTTGCATGCTAGTGAATAAATGTTTGCAGGAATTTCCCGCACGGAAATGTAAAAGCGGAACTCGTGGGAATGAGTAAAATTATGTACAACACTCGTACCAAATTCAGGCTCTGATATCATAGAGATGTGGCGGTCAGAACAGTAAACAACCACAGAGCAAACTACCCAGCAACCACTGAACCAAGAACTCCCTGGAAGTCTCACTGGAATGTTTCTCACTTGTGATGCATACGATTAACATCACCACGTAAAATGTTACATAAACACCATTTTCTTATCACCTTCACCAGAATGAAGTCCAATTTGGAGTAAACAATGAACTTCACTTCAAATGTTAAAATAATGAATCCTATTACAGATTACAGAGACGCTGACAGCTTGACTTCCTGAGGAATGTCTGAGCACGAGAACTTCCAGAAAACACTTTTGTTTGTTTGAGCAGCTCAACCTCCGCTAATGTCGTGAGATCAGGGCGGGTGTTTAGCCGCCCGGTTGAAGACGAGGAGCGGGTGTATTTGGGGAAAACACACTTTTTCAAATCCATTTGCTGCCGCTTGTTCTATAAGCAACTTCAGAATTTTGTTTAGAGTACGACCAATAGCCCAACAACCGACGTCCGCGTAAACGCAGGAACTACACAAACACACAGCTGGAGATTATCATCATCATCATCATCATCATCATCATCTCTGACGTCTGTGTGGTGCTTAGACACTCTATAGTAGGAAGTGAGATTCAAGAAGCTCTTCAGGTGAACCGTAACACACAGGGTTATTGTAATGGCGGACTGCTGATAAAAGCAAAAGGAGCAGGAACTCTTCGAGACGTGACCTCGTTTTTTAAGAGACGACGCAGAGGACAGCAGACGCTAACCAAGAGTCTACAGCTCTAGCCCAGAACAACATCATTTACCCGAGGAGGACACATTCCTGGATCAACATTATCTGATGGTCCTGGAACAACACGCGGTATCTGGAGGACAAATCACATGCTGAATATTTATCAAGCTACGGTTCAATACGTCACGATGCAACACAACATCAGAAGTGGATTGCGATTGGAGCTTCAGCAATCGTGAGAGAGGGAGAGGAGAAATAATCCTTCAACAATTGAGTTTAAAACACTTGCGCTTCAAAATGTATGTTCTGTAATTGTGTTTGTTTCATATGATTTTGAAAAAGTTGTAATTCAGTGCCTCTAAAAATGTCATGTTGTATAATCATCAAAGAAAAGGCAATAACATTTCCCTGACATTGTCAAAAGTTTGAGGTCGGTATTCATCATGATTTGTAGATGTTCTTGAAAGAAGTCTCACGCTCACAAAGGCTGCATTTATCAGAAATACAGTAAAAACTGTAATATTCTAATATAAAAACAATATATTTATAAGAATATTTAAGTTCAATGCTTTTAATATATTTAATAAATGCAATTTATTGTGATGCAAAGCTGAATCCAGTCTGTGATAAAAATCTCTTCTAAAACTAAAACTTTTTTTTTTTACACAAATGTTATGAATAATTTAAGTTTTAGAGGAGATATTTTAGATATTTTAAAGGTTTTTATTGACCAAACTCAGTGATGAGGGGCTTCAAGGGTTCTCTCCATTAGTCTGTCATATAAGCTACATAAGATAATGATGAGAACATTAGTTTAATGCGATCGCTTATGTCTATCCTGTCCAGCAGAAAAAAGCCATCAAACCCCTTCAAAACACGGAGTTCACGCCACCTTTCAAAAGCCCTTCCGATGTTTATCCTTGTTTTCGCATGGGCCCGGTTGCAGTGTCTTTTTTTTGTAGCCACTCCGAAGTCCGAAGTCTTTTACATTTTACAGCGGGTGAACCTCCAGTTGTCACTGGTGATTGTCGTTTGAACTTTTCTGGATCCGCCAACAAATTGATACGTTTAATTATATCAAGTGCTGTGAGAAAAGGCTATAAATCTCCACCTCCAACAGCCTCACACTCATAGCCGACTAGCCGAGACTCTTCTTTATGTGTACAGATGTGACGTAATGACACAAAGACATGCTCGAATTTTTTTTATTTTTTTATTTTTTATTATAGAGCTAAGGCAAGCAGAGAGTTCTGAACACTGGCTGGTGATGTACTTGCTCAAATTAATTTTGTCAAATTTTTAACCCAAAAAAGTTACGGACTGCAGCTTTAAGTATAAAGAATTATCGGTATTAGCTGAAAATGTTCAGATCGGTGCATCCCTAAATGCAACTAAAGTATTTTTGAATGCATTAATAAAACAAAAAGTGGAAAAAAAGGAGCATCATGTGATGTGCCAATGAGTCCGAGTCAAGACACGTTTTACATGTTTCCATATTTCTGGGGATTGTTCCATAGGCGTAACGATTTTTATACTGTACAAACTGTATATTCTCCTAAACATACCCATCACAGAAAATTCTGCACAAATTCCTTCTGCATTTTCAAAACAAATCACAAAAAAAATTGTCTCTACAAGGATATTGCCATCTTTGTGGGGGCATTTTGTCCCTATAACACAGGGTTTATCAGAACCACACACACACAGGCCTGTAGTGCATGCCAAAACATACTAATCATATAAGCTAAAAATTAAAGCGTGTTAGAGAAGAGCAGGTCCATGTGATGAATTCTGGGAAAGGGACAGCTACACTACAATCTGAGGTGTGTGTGTGTGTGTGTGTGTGTACAGAAACCTTCATCAAACTAGGCCAGAGCAGAGCAGAGAGAGAGTGAGTACGAGAAAGCGACACACACCTGCAGCGACACTGCAGTTGCCCAGCAGCGCCTCCTTGTACTTGCGGAGGCTTTCGTCATGCTGGTCGAGTTCCTGGATCTCCTGAAGGCTCTTCTGTGCCGGTGGCTTGTAGTTGACAGTCTCGCTCTGTTCGTTCTCCGCTGCGATAGCGGCCAGCTGCTCTGGTGTGGGCTCCTGCTCGGCCATGATGCACAGCTGGAGGGAAACGGCAACAGGGTTAGGAGGAGAGGAAACAAACGTGCCACAAATATCGACAGCAATGGAGATCTGACCCACATAACGTCATGTGATCAGTTCCTCCAGCGTGTTAATTTTTAATACTATTAATGGATTTGAAATGAATTCACCAACGGAAGCGGCCTAATGTGGGCGTCTGTATTCAGCACTATTGCATTAGTGGTCAAAGCCAATTACTGTAGGGACTCAAATACACTAGACAGCGCTGTGTGTGTGTGTGTGTGTGTGTGTGTGTGCTGCCTATTTTTAGGCTGATTCACGATTCACTAATTTCTTAATTTATTTCAAATGTATACAAGTAATAAATACTAGAGTTTAAGTTTATATATGCTCACCAAGGCTGCATCTATTTCATGTCAAACACAGTAAAAACAGCAATCCATTTCACAATTTAGAAGTTTTCTATTGTAATATATTTCATTCCTGTGATCAAAGCTGAATGTTCAGTCTTCAGTGTCACATGATCCTTCAGAAATCAGTCTAATATGCTGATTTGATGCTCAAGAAACATTTATGATATAATATTTCACAATATTACTGTTTTTTTTTATTGTTTTTTTATCAAATAAATGCAGCCTTGGTGAGCAGAAGAGACTTCTTTTAAAAACATTACCCCAAACTTTTGAACAGTAGTGTATATATAAAAAAAAATCTTACCAACCTTGAATATTCTTAGTGTACAGTAGTCAATATTTGAAGTGGATCAAAACCTTTCATCAAAGTTACACATTAATTTCGAACAATACCCATTCTTGTCTTAGGACAACTTCGATTAAGGTTTTTGATTCACTTCGAGTGTCGACTGCTGTAGTTTTATTTTAAACACTGTAATCTAATTCAGTCCGTGCAGAACAAACATACATTCGTAAACCGATTCACATACTAATGACTCTAAAGATTGTTATCTTTGCTCATGACAAATTACTCTCTGACAACCGTTCCTGAATTAGCATGAGATTCGCTCGCTGTCTGGATGTTTACATCCCCATGTCAGTATCACGTCCTTATGTCTTCAACCCAGCGAGACCTTTCAAAGACGTACGCTAAATGAAGAAGTGAATGCAGAGAAACAGTCCTGCTGCAATGCAGTGGGCTTGGAACAGAAAGTGCTTGTGTTCTCTCCCTCCTGGCGCACTAAAGTCCGAATGATACGACTGCTTCACCTTTACCGCAGCTTCTGTAGTTTCCTGTGTTCTGCAGAGTGCAGCACACTTTGCTTCAACTGTGGCCTTTCCTTACATGGTGTTGGCGTGCTAAACACACAAAAATCACACTCATAACAGAAGTGCTTCGACACTTGGAAGACGCATCTGCAAAAAGAGCAATCACGATTCGCTGTGATCTTTTGCGCTTGTGATTTTGGCAAGTGGCTGACAAATCCAGGCCAAGTTCTAGTTCTATAGCAGGTTTTTAATTAAGAAGTAACATTTTGTAGGGGTGTTTCAGTGATACTGAATATGTGAACCACAGAATCCAGACATAAAAAATAAAAAAAATTACCGTACAAATGCGGAATGTCATGGAATTTGGCATAATTTTTAATGAATAAATCAAAAGTAGGGCTGAACACCAAAATAAATGGTGATATGGACTAGTGTCTGTGAATATTAAACCGCAAAACAACAACAACAACAACAACAACAACAACAAACTGCTATTTAAATATGTAGTCTGCATTTTCTACATATCTGTGTGAGTGAACGGTGAGGTTTTATAAACTACACAAACTCAAGCATGCGTGACATTCATGATGTTAATAAAAAAAAGGTTATTAAAACTAAGGATTTTGTTTTATTTGATGGATTCAGTACAAACTGTAATATTGTGAAAAATTACGCTTTAAAATAACTTTTTACAATTTATTTTCAGCATCATCACTCATGATATACACATGATCCTTCAGAAATCATTATAATATGCTGATTTGCTGCTCAAACATTTCTGATTATTATCGATGTAAAAACAGTTGTGCTGCTTAATAGTTTTGGGGAAACTAGCACTGTCACGATACTGGAATTTCGATACAATACCTTGAAAATGTTCCATACCAAAGGGGAAACTGCCATATACTGTATACCACCATACAGATAATTTATTATTATCAAAATGTTTTTACCATTTGGGTAATTCGGTTGCAATAGATTACACACAGAACACGGAGGCTTTATTTGGGTCATAAATATCTTAAATTTAAATCATAAATTGAATAAACTAAATTTACATTAAAAAAAAAGAAGTAAATGTCAGTAATAAAAAAGAAAAATGGAAACGATAGCACAAATAAATACAATAGAATATAATAAAGAGACAAATTAAATAAACATGGCTTTAAGTTTTTCAGGTGGGTCTAACAGTAGTATTCAGGTAAGAAGTACTACAGAAATTAAAGTAGGCAAATCAATGGTAAAATAACACTAATAGTCTTTAAATGTAAAAATGAAATACTGATTAACGCTTACAATTAAAGTTACAGATGTTATTCACTTATGAGCAGCGAGTGATTATCTCTGTCTTTTTTTATGTGATTAACATGACAGATAGCAGCAGGTTTATTAGGCTGCTGTCCCTTTAAGAGCTTAAGCACGGATCCAATATACTGTCACACAACATGCGTTTTCTCTCGACTATTTATGTTCCAGAACTGACTGTATTCACCTGAATACTCTGCAAGACGGACATTTTGGCATAATTTTGCATGTATTTGACCGTTTATAATCCATTAGGTTTGAGGTTTGATATTTGGTTTGAGAGGCGGCTTTATGTTTTACGACAATAGATCAATGGTGCAGACGTTTTTTTAGTGTGAGCGCGAAACCTTTTGGGAATGACAATACAAGCACTATTCAACCGGAGAGAACAGAGACTAGTGAGTGACAGGAGGCGGGAGTCACTTCACCATCGGAGAGAGGAGAGATAGAAAGCGCATCTGATATCAGTGAATCGATACTATTATTATTATTACGGAGTATTGGAACCGTTCAGATATTTCAGTCCAGATACTTTGATAATCTTTTTGTTTTTCAGGATTCTTTGATGAATAATCTATTTTATATTGTTGGAGCATACCTAAACATTTTAAAACCTGTTATTTTCAAAGCAATTAACATTAAATAATGATTAAAATACTACTACTATAAGAAATGAGTTAAACTATTTGCTGAATTTATACTGAGAGCCGCAGCTACATGCATGCGTTATCTTAAAGGGCCTTAAAGTCGTCAAGAAGAGAAATTCCACTTGGCCGCCACAGCACAACAATTTCTATAAACCAGACAACTTGTTTCAAACAAAGTGCAAAGATCTGCCAGCTTATCTGACAAATAGTTGTAATGAGGACCACATATGAACAAACGCCGTGAGATATGAACCGGGAGAGCCAGGGAACAGAGAAAAACACATCCTCTCAGCATATGGTGTACTAGTACAGTCTGTAGGTCCTGCATATCGAAGACAGATGTTGTTTGCGTAACACTTCGGGAGACTCACAAACGGACTGCATTACTGGTGCACACAATGTAGAGTGGTTAGCGGTTAATGTGCTGGAGCCAACGAAACCCAACAACACTGTTTTCTGCTCTATCCTTTATCATTAATATGGAAGGACTACCAACTAGAAAATTACACAATGTAATCAATAGAAGAGTGTAACATTCAAGGAGAATCTTCAAAGTCATCTTTTGCCTTGTGAAAACAGTCTCAGCGTTGGCAGTGGATGGTTTTGGCCACGGTCAAGACAGGAATTCAGATAACACTGCACAGCTTTTTCCACTCTGGGCCTCTTCACACTCCTGACAGGGAATGGGGCCGTTCTCCATCAGCAGGCTCTGGCACGCCGGTCCAGCGGCTAGCTTTTCAAGTTTAGGATCACAAGCGAGAGGCACATAATGGGTTGTCGTCATGTTCCCATTGGCCCTTTAAACCAGGCGTGTCCATTCCTGCTCCTGGAGGGCCACCTTCATCGCAGTTTGGCTTCAACTGATCTGACTTGACATTTCTAGTGTCTTGAAGAGCTTGATTATCTGGTACAGGTGTGTATGAAGCTCTAAAAGTGGGCATGCGGAAGAGGACATTGAGAAAAACTGCTTTCCTTGATTTCTGGAAATAAACGAGTCGTTGATGTAGGGGTGAAACGATTATGAATAATAGCCATTTTGGTGGTGGAATAATCGGAAAATAATCTATAGAAATAATAATGGTTAGTTCCAGCCCTAGTAGAGACCAATCGGACGCTGTTTTACAGATGGAGCCCGCTTGGATTGGATGGATCGTTAGATCGACAGGTCTTGATTTACCATGCGCCACACAATCGGAGCACAAAGCTGAAAGAGCGCTGAAAGATCATAACTCAACCACAAGGATTTTATTACTTGTTACTTATGATTATAAATACTTTTATGATTTTACACATACAAGTAGTTCTTATGTTCAGTTAAACACTCAGATCACTTGTTTAGAGAGGTTGTTGGACTTGATAAAAGGCTACCCGTGGTTCCAAATCCCATAACTTTTGATTGCTTTGAGATATCAACACAAAAGTTGGCCCAGATGCAGTTGACATGATTAGCCGTGTTTCCACTGTCGGACCAAAACCTATGTTTGTTGGTTGAGTAGATGGTAGTTTCAACTATAAGCTGGGGGCAGGGGTGGGACTAAGCATCACCAATCATTCCTGTTTGGCTCACACCGTGTCCTAATTACATGTGACGCCACGACATGCAATAAAAGGTATCTTTTCAATGTTAATCAGAGTTTTTGTCCTAACCAGCCACGACAGCGACAGGAACAACAAACACAAAGTGTGGCAATGATAATTTCAGGTACTGTTTATGTGCTTTATTTAATGTGAAAAGCATGCAATGTGACTTTGAATATCATTTAGTGCTCCAGCTTTGTAACTGTAAAAGCAACAATGGATAATTCACCTCAGATCTTGACATTAAACAAATGTAAACAAGAACGTTCAAACGGTGAACAAACAAGTGTGGTAAATATTGTTTTAGCAACTCAGCCTATGTATTTTTATAATGTTTAAATGGTGTAATATTTGTGAATTTGATTATGTAGCTACTTATCCATTTTCTTGCGAGTGCCGTCAAGATTACTCTCTGGTGCTGTGCACTTGCCGGCGAGACTCCGCCCACAGGCTGTTCTGATTGGCTGTGGGTTTTGATTGATTTTGACGCATCTCGCAGTCGCGTCACATCTAGTGTGGACAGACAAATTATTTGTCGCTGGAATCTTATCGCATTGCGTCTGGTTAGGACACGGTGTCAGAGGAACAAACCGCATGGTTTCTTTGACGGATCAATGCTGATCAAAACTTGATGACGCAATCACGTTCACTATGGAGCCTCTGAATCTTCTCTTTACAAGACTTTTTAAAGCATACAGATTGGATTAGCGGTTCAAAAGTTATTAAACAGCACAATAGTTATTTTCAGCCGCGGGCGACTGTATCGGTCTTTAAGGGTTAAAGACATTTAAAAAGAAATTCAGCTCAAAACTCACTTTTAGCGATCCGATCGGGATTCTGATCATCATAAGAGGCAGAAATATTTACATGCAGAGGTGGGTAGTAACGAAGTACATTTGCTTAAGTATTTTTGGGGAACCTTGGCATTTTTGCGAGTAGATTTAAATGTGGGATCTTTAACTCGAGTACATTTCTGTTTCTGTACATTATTTCACTGTGCATCTTTTCTGTTGAACTCTTGTCTGGTTGACATGGTATTACATGATATGCTATTAACATTTACAATTTATAGATTCAGTGATAGTAAATTATGACAACAGTGTTTTAATGAACACTGACCTCCCTAGTCGAGAAGCTAAACAGGCTGAGGGAAGCAGAACAGAAAAACACCCGTGAGTAATAAAAAGCAGAGCTCATGTCCCTTTCTGGAGCTGGCAAAAGTTAATTAAGACTGACGAAATACAATCCGTTTCTGCTGAAGAATCAGCAAAACATGAAAACAAGGTCGAGTTCAGCCTGTAAGCATTTATGTCCAGATGACATCACTTTAGCTGCCAGAGTAACAAACACCTTAGCCATTTGGCAGCTGCCTCAACGTTAATAAAACGCAGAAAGGAGCGCTGGGTAATTTCACACAGCTGAGCATGACGGCGAAACCGTTTAACAAGGGTGTGGCAGTTCTTCTCTAAACATAGGCAGCAAGTACATAACCAAGGGAAACAATAGCAGGTGACTTTATAAAGCGTCTGGTCGATGACAAGGCAAAGTGAGCCGTCAAGGCCAGTTCACGCACTTGATAGTGGAGACGGCTTGAATTTGACGTTGGCATCACCCACTTTCCATCCGATTCTGTCTAATTCACTCTAATTAGGGATTATCCAGAAGTGTCATCACTAGGGAAGCCTGAGCCGGACTAACATGTTAGTCTAAGGGTTACAAAGCCCAAGATTAGGCTCGTTACTGAGCAACCATTAAAACTTAACAAGATTATGAACTCAAGATTAGTGCTAATTAAAGGGGGGAAGTGTCGGTAAGAGCGGTGGGATGTCAACCGGTGCCAGGTAAAGAGGATTTACCTGACAAACCCAATCAGTTTCCTCAAGAGACTCCGTTGTCCTTACGTTTTAAACTGAGTACAGCAAAGACGTGTGAAGTCTAAGTTGAAGTGACTCTAGGCTATAAATTCTGCATTGATATAGCTACTCGAAACGGACGATATAAATAGTTTGATGGGGAAGAAAATGAGGCTGTTGAACAATAGGGCTTCAACACCCATTGAAAACATTCCCATTCTTCTCAAGTGCAGTAGCTTGGCTGGCATGTGACGTCCAGCAAGTAGGGCGAAAATAAATAAATAAATAAATAAAAAAGTGTTGATGATCATACAGCCAAATAAACATTGTTACATGTGAATTGTCAAAGTAAACTATTGTAATGCTTAAAACAGAAGCCTCTAGCTCTGGATAATAATATTGTTACGTAAGGTGATCTTACAGCCAGGAGACTGTAGCTATGGAGAGCACTCGTGTTAATTAAACAGTAGGTCTACTCCGCTGGGAAAGGGAAAGTGAGACTCTCACTAGATGCTGCTCGTTTTCCAGACATAGCCTCACTATTTTTCACTCTGTTGGCAGAGCTCAAGACAAAAAAAAAAAAGAAAAAAAGAGACTGGCACTTCATTTGAAACATTTCTCCAGCAAACGACAGACCACAACACTGCACAGAAAAATACGTTTCTGTCCCACTTAACCCCAAACCTCAACACAACGGTAACGCATCCCGTGGCCGCCGCAACAATGGCTATGTTTACATGCACAACTTTTGTTTTAAAGATGCTCTAAGCGATGTTGGTTGACGTCACTCTTGTTGACGTTCGAAGTATTGTCAAACAAAATACTTCGCCCTCCTCCTCATCCCGTCCCCTCCCCCTCCCTTCCGTGCTTTCTGAAACAGTCATGAACCATTTAGAAAAAACAAACTGGATTTATGAAAATCTGTCCAGCAAAAAAAGAGCCACCTGAATGTCGGATTGGAAGCCCTTCTACCGGCGGAGTTCTCGCCACCTTTTCAACGCTTTCCGATGTAAATTCGGGAATTCGTGTTCCTTCTCCTTTTCCCTATACTTTGTTATTTGTTCATCGGAACGTCGTCTCTTTGGTCGTGTGTCGGCCATATAAAAATTCTCAAGAATATACAATTTTAACGTTAGTCATTGTTAGGACATCTTTCCTCTAGCTAACTTCCCTCTTCATGCCTAATAACCCCCCAACCCCCAATCCCCACCCCCAAATCATTCTTGTCGGTTATTGGCTGGAACACTGTTTGTTACGTTTCCTGGTCCAGGCTGGGCCAGTTTGTTTTTCTTGCCATTTGTGGAGCCTGGGCTGTCTACAGAGACCGCGTTTTTTTTACAGTGTGTTCAGGGGACAGGCAGCTAGCGGATAGTGAGGAGATGTTTGCTCTGTGTGACAAAAAAAAATGACATCGCTAAGAGCACCTTTAATCGGACTGAATTCATTCCGATTGATGAATCTGAACATAGTGTTTACATGAAAGCTAAACAAGTGATCGGGTTATAGGTCACAAGCTTCAAATCGGAATACATTTTTTACATGCGCACACTGCAGGAATACAGTTTCCCGATTGTTTGCGCTTAATAACCATTCTCCCACATTGGTTCTTTATTTGTTTTAAACAGCAGACTTAATATTGATCCATTTCTGGTCATAATTTGGAGACAATGAGTATGAACCGTTGTCCCGTGCTGCTTATTTTGATCACGCAGTAAAACGGCCCCTCGATTTCATTCGGATCGAGCTCAATCAGATCGCTTAAGGTGTTTACATGTAGGCTGATTGAGCCGTCAATCCAATTACTAATGGTTATTTGGTTGCATGTAAACGTAGCCATTGTGAAAGATTTAACAGTAAAAGAGTAAACTGAAATCTGTGCCGCATGGACAGATGACAAGGCAATATGGGAAGAAAATCCACAGGGACAAGCACAAAACAAAGTGGGGTCAAGTAAAAAGGAAACAGACGTTTTCCACCATCAGTCTTAAAGGAAGATGAATTGAGCCCAAACAGCCACAGTGTGCAGGAACAACAATTATCCCCACCGTCGAGTCATGTGTAGCTCAGCACAACGGAGGAATTGTGGGTAACAGAGCACCACAAGTACTTGGCCAGAACCCACAAAGACTAAACTTAATTAGAGTGGCTGAGTCAGTAAAGAAACACTCTGAACACACGCCAAAACACCACAGGCCTCAGCGTGGGGTGAATGACAATGTTCCTGGGCAAGTTGAAACTATTTGAACTTCACATAATAAACCACTAAATTCAACATTTAATCATAAAATGACAGCAGGATAAGTTAAAGATGCACAGAACAGATCAGCTCGTGAATAAAACCCACTGAATAGGCTCAAGTGCAATTTGCTTCCCTACGCTGATGTATTTCCTATTGAAACAGGAAGCTGGGGTGGGGCACATCTTTAAGTAGCCAGTAGTTACAGCATTGAACCATGATATGCTACTTGTTACTGCTAGTCAGGTGGTTTTAGATGGCGGTACAATGTCATTAAAGGGAAGATTTGATGGGATACGGATACGCCCAAATGTGCAACATGGTCTTCAGCATAGTCTCTATCCTAGAAGAGAAAGACAGTTTAATTTTAAATATGGCTATCTGCTTAAGATTATATTTATAATTCACTTTTAGGAAGAACTGAAAGCCACCGAACTCTTAATTTAGATAGCATGGGGTCTTAACACATGTCGAAAGTGACGCATTCTGAGGATAGTCTGGAAAATTCCAATGTAAACAAGAGGAACATTGTTCATATCCCTGCCTCACCCTGGAACTCAGGGAATACTTCTATAAACAATCCATCATTTTCCTATGGCCTTAGCTCTCTATTCATACACAAGCAGCCTTCTAAGGCAGCATTCTTACTGAAATAATGGACCCTCATAAGTTACCTCAAAAGAGATGCAATTTTAAGGTAGCTTCCCTAAAACAATATATTAAAGTCACCATGAAATCCAAATGGACAAGTCTAGCTAAATGTTTTAATGTAGCAGTGTGCGATAATGGGATTTGTCGAAAACGATAATGTGTGCTTGGACCTTGACGGGTTTAGACTCCCAAAGCTTTTGAAATTCTTCATATTCTGTCCTGTGGTTAGTTCACAGCAGTGACAGACATTAACCTTTTCATTAAAGTGTGATGTCACCTTAAATTGATTTCCAATGGCATTTCTACTTTAATAAGGGCAATTTTTTTCCAACCTTATTAGATGTAAGCATCATGTTTAGTCAAATCTTACACCAATTTTGACATAATAATATTATATTTCAATATTAAGACAGACTGCTACCATTCAAATTAAATCAGTATCAACAAAATCCCCCAAAAAACTATTTGTTTACTGTATAAGTGGCACAGAAGCTGCATTTGTTTACACTTAAGGGGGTCGCACACTGGATGAGAAGCGCAGTGCCGCATCGCGCAGCGCCACATCTTTAAAATTCGAACACATTATTCTCTATGTGTGTACACACACCGGCGGCGCCATTCGGCGTCTGTCCGAGGCGCCCAATGACCTTGTTCAAAATCCTGCCGTGCCTCAGAGCGCCATTTACATAGTTTATATTACATTTATATTTATTTGTCTCAAATCGTAGTTTAATGTATACTGACTTCACCCTGTGCTGCAATATACATTTAGTTTTACATTCATTTACAGAAATCAGCTGCTTGAAAAAAAATTGCTGATGTTATCGGATTTTCAGGTGAGATTCTCAATTCATTCAGTTAACGGACACTCTGAGGTAAAGTGAATTCAGACTGCAGACATAGAAACGATTGAATCTAATTGTACAGTACAATCATAACATAGTACAGACATTATCTTTATTCTATATGTCCTTAAACATAACAATATTGCTGGCCATAAACTGAGAAAGTGCGCGTCTGGTCTGAGATACCTTGAGTTGTCCTGGACGCGACGCGGCGCTCCGCTTCTCGTCCGGTGTGCGACCCCCTTTACAAATGAATTAGCTAATAATGCTATGAGATTAATGTTTTTTAAAATATTATATAGAACAGTGAATATACATGTGTTTGTTTTAATGAAATGATACTTTAAATATGAAACTAAAACTGCCAGTAGTTGGAGCCAATCTGACACTGTTTTAATGAGCGGATCATTGAATCATTCAATCAACTGATCCAATCAAATGGCTAATTAATTTGTACAAATTAGTTAATTCACACGAAGCAAGTGACTATCTTTATAAATGGATTCATTGAATCATTTATTTGTTAAACAAAATGCTGATTCATTCAGGACAGAATTACCACGGAGTTGCTCAGAGACGCACAATGGTTCTGTTGCAGCTTTATTTGGGGACAATAAGGGGTGGGACAATAAAGTTTATTGTAGCCAGATAAGTTTCAACCCCTTCCCCTCCACAACTCAACATGAAATGTGCAATTAACAACAAACCAAAGATCTAATCAATTCCCAATAGACAAAATCAAGTCTCTCCCTACATGTTTTTTCTCCTTTGAGAAGCCGTTTCAATCACAACTTCTAATTCATGCCGACTTCAAAGCAAAGGTTTCATATGCTGACAATTTGATAAGCGTGCGCTGGAAATCAAAATGTGCTTTTAAGCAATAAGCCCCTTGAAGCTGTGTTTTACAGTGAATTTAGAACAGCTAAGGGGCATTGTTAGCTACAACGCGGAGGGGAGTGCCTAAAACCCCCTTAGCTGTTCTAAATCCACTGTAAAACACGGCTTCGAGGGGCTTATTGCTTTTATAAAACGGTTACTCCATAAAAATATTCATTTTAATATTTATTTTATTCATAAAATAAACACCAGCAACAAAAAATATAACGTTATAACATTTATTCCTCCGCCAAGCAACGTAGTTCCAAGAGGTTGCTAAGCAACACATGCAGCAACAAAGAATCACAAACGGCAGTTGCGGAGTACTAATGTCATGCGGTCACAGGTGTGTGTTTGTTGAGTAATTTACAACGGCTTCGAACGCGGCTTAACCGATCAGAATCAAGGACCGGAACTATCCGTTTTAAAAAACTCAAATAATAACCTATTAAAAGGATGCAGTGAGAAGTGTACAGCGTCGAGCAGTAGACATGAGTGAAATCAGGTCAATGGTGTGTTGCAGGTTCATCAGCACCACTAAGGGAGGGGGTGATTTAGGTTTGGCCAACTTGTGAAGAGATTTCCCTAGCAACAGCCATGAGCCTCGTACCTCACGATCAATAACACTGCATGCATCAGAGGAGAGTCAGCCGTGCTGTTGGTAATTTTAGTTCGGGATTGGCTCAACTGAAAACAAACATGGGAGCGATCCCTAGGGATCCCCAAGTATTTTTGTTAAGTTGAGGGTCAGACATGTCAGGGGAGAGCAGTGAGATTGTCATTGACCTAATACTGCCTAAAAAAGCTTGAGAAGCGACCGAGGTCCTTGAAGACAGAAAGAGACACGAGGATAGAGGAGACAGGAATAGATCACACTTCAAGAAGCCCCTCCCAGCTTTGGCTCTTGTCATAAACATGCTAGGTCACACTGTAGTGGTGGAAACCCTGTTCAATGTTCAGAACTACAATAACTGTCACAACACATGAACTAAGCCAAGTTGTGCTTTAAGACAACCATGTGTAAATTCATAAGTCGACAGCATTGCGGAGTATTTTCTCCTTAAAACTGCAGTGAAACAAAGACAGTTTTAAAAACACGGTTTGAAATCGCTGGTGTTTCTGACGTCACAAACTACCTTGTAACCAATCAGATCAACGTGTGATCGTCAACCAGTGGATCTCTGAGCTGGTGTGAGTGAGTGGAGGCGGGGCTCATTTGCATATTCATAAAACCGTGTATAATTAATGAGGCAAAGGTGTAGAGTTACATTCAAGCTATTTTAAGGCATAAGACATTTTAGTTTCAAGGGAAAAAACGTTTAAATATGACATTTTGGTGATCAGAGATGAGTTTTAAGGGATACAATTATTGACTACAGGGGGACTTAAAAAAAATTTAAAACAAAGAAACAAACAGAACTCTTTTTTTTACAATTGTATTGTACATGAGTGGGTTTCCTCAGATGCTAATACATATGCATCTGCTAATATGTTGACATAAGGTGGCACCAGCACCTGATTTGGTAGAACTGAGGGTGATGGGGGAGGGGGGGGGGATGTGGGGGGGGGGGGGGGGGGGGGGGGTGGATAATTACTATTATTTTGCATTAATAAGCAGTGCAGTAACTAATATTAGCCTACATGTATTTCTTAGAAATGCACATTTGACAGTAAAGCACTGAGCTTGAGTTGAGGTGCAGATTAAATTCATTTATTAACACTAAAATGTAAAAATTTGTTTTGATCATCACATTAAAAATAACATTTAAATTGGATAATACGAATATTATGACACGAGTGCTATTAACTGTTACATTGCAAGTTGCAACCATGGAAACATTTCGATTTGTGCTGAAATAGAGAGGTAAGCAACATGTCATGAGCCCATAAATAAAGCAATTTGTTGGCTTTGTATTTTGTTTTGCAATCTGGTCACACGATTTTCCACAAATTTAACAATACTCCATGAGTTGTTCCACTGGACAAATCTTCACTCATGTCTCACCATTTTTTTTTTTTTACAGAGGACTGATTATAAACATGTCTTCCTTTCCTTCACTTTTAAATAGGTTACTATATTCACATCCTTTACTGTAGTAAAAAGTAGAAAAACGCTGTAGAGCAAGGGACCTTTTTGCTTGCACATCAAACTCTATTTAACACTGTTTGTGCTTGTTAGACTTGGTGAGGAACGTCAAGTTTAATTGTATAGCACATTTCACACACACACACCGGTAATGTAGTTACATGTTCTCTGGCAGCGCAACATTAAATATAGCCTAAACGTGTTTGTCTTTGTTTTGCAACTGCAGACTGAATGACAAATCACATGGACAAGCTGGTATGAAAGTTTATTTAATATACGTGTATATATAAACAATTATTTTTTAATTTTTTTCATTTCCACATGCCTAACGTTTTTGTACAACCGGAACTAACTTGCTTTTCAAGATTTTCTTCAAACTGTAAACTGACTGTCAGAGCATTTACGCTAATGCCCACTAATACAAGCCCTTCTTTTACAGCAAAGCTAAAAGTGCAACACATCCGTTTGCATTATGAATTTTACTCTGACATTCTTTGAAATCAAGCTTGCATTTCACACATCAGTTTTGGGAACTGTCCGTTTCAACTTTGTATATATGAAAAATATTGCAGTTTAGTACTGTGAATTGTTATATTAATTCATATAAATGAATGTGCTATGATGTATGTAAATGAATGAGCATGTGCAGTGCTATGACTAAATAGTTTTATTTGAGTTAGAGTTACTTAAGTGAACAACTTTTTTAGGACCAACATAAAAAAAAAAAGTAATTAAATCTAATTGGCTACAATGGCTGTTTGGTTGAGATGAATTGTACGTAAAAACACCCTTTTTATTAGTTTCAGAACAAATGTATAGAACTATATTAAGCAGAGCTGCACGATTCATCACAAAAATTACTCTCTCAATTCAAATACCCACACAATCTTATTCCCAAATGACAGTGAGTCTATTAAACCTTCAAGTACGATCACAGCGAACATTCAGATGTGTGTCGGCACTGACACACATTATCGTTATTACAATACTGTACAATAATTCATACACAGAAGTACTGCGATATAAGTTTATAGCTCGGATATAAACACTAAAGTTAACAGCAGTGATCAAAACAGAGCAAATCAACTTTTAAAAGTAACTTGGCGCTTCAAATAACGATTGCATGAATGACATTGTTACACCAGTAGGTGGCGACAAGTGACTGTTATAAATGTCATTGAATCATTAATTCAAGAGATTCATTCAGAAAAGCTGATTCATCCAGTGATGAAACAAATTAAGTCTTTATGAGTGAGTCTTTGAATCATTTAACCCTATATATGCTGCAGCAATTATCATTTGTCAGAACCTCTAGTAAATGACATGTTTTGTTTAGTCGTCTGATCAGAATCATGAATCGTGATCTCTATTTGAAACACACAAAAAATGTTTTTCCTAATTTACCAAGAAATGTGCAGGTCTAATATGTTAGGCCTACGTTCAGGGGGTGGGACAATAAAGCAGAAACACTGGCCAGTCCAGTATAGCGTTGGAGGATTCATGCCTTTATATGTGCGGCCAATCTGGACTGATTTTACATTCCATCAGTAAGAGGATAGTGTGAAGGAGGAATTAGCAGAGCAACAGCACAGCGGGTCATAAAATACTGCAATCCACACAACATAATGGGAGATGTATCAGAGTTCAGGTTGGTGGTCATCTGTGACCAGAGGACAGCAGGTCTTTGTGGTTTATCGAGAGTTATATTATCCAGGGTAATAATGTCAGCATACCATCACATGGACGAATCACATCCAACAGTAGCAACTGTCGACACAAGAGGAAGCGGTCTGAAAGGGATGTCTGGATACTAACCCGGATTTGTCTCCAAAAAACATAAAACCACAGCTCCTCAACTCACTGCAGAATTAAATGCGCACCTCGACTCTCAATATTCATGGTCAGGCTGCAATAGCCAAACCTCTGGGTCACTCGTGCCAATGTCAAATGTTGGTTTCATTTGAGTCAACAGTGCAAATTTTGGCCAATATGAAACGTAATCAGTCCACCTTCACTGTCTCTCCTTATCCGTGTGATATACGATGTGGAGAAAACCCAAAGAGGCTGAACCCCCCCCGGACTGTCGCTGCCCAGAGAGAAGCACGGGGGGGCATCGATATAGCTAGGCTTCCATCCACCTATTTTTATGCGCATTTTGGGATATCTCATAAAGGGAAAAAAAAGTGGCCAGAATTCTTTATTGCCAGAACATGACAAACACTTAAACTAAATAAACAGATAAATCTTAATCGAAAAATCAATTTCTTCATTTGCCAAAGTGTGATTATTGTTTGAAACAGGCGTGGTTGTGTGTATATATATATTTCAGGGTATGTTATCCAGGGTAATGTCATGTGTGTATATATATATATATTTATACGGTGACCTGGCCGCTGTTCTGGAAGAGGAACGCCTCAAAATCCCACTGAAGGACTAGTATCCGTCATTCCCGAGACAAACGGATCCTGAATTGGCCACAAAAGGAGGCCCAACACCATAATAATAAATGATTGTGGTCTAAACCAGGTGTTTCCATTTCATTTTCCAACCCCTGTATCTACAACACTGAAAAACATAAATAAATCAAGCTATAACTTTTTTTATTGCCCAGCTGTAGCAGCTTTACAGGGGTCAATAAACGGCAGAAGAGCCACGGGAGGTGGTCATATCAGAGATGGCCTATCAGGCCAGACCTTTCTGTGGCTTCACACATCTCTCTGATGTCAGTCGCTCGCTGCTGCTCTGTCAGCCTGAAAGACTTCATAAAGGAAACGCAGATCTATTATTCATTAAATCAGCCGAACTATACAAAATCAGACAATAACATTAACAAAACACACTAAGAGATCATGTGTGTTTGTTATTTTACATATTCCTGTATATGCACTTGTCTTAGTTTGGACATACATTTTGGACATAAACCATGAAGATTTACCTTAATGCACAGAAGTTGTAAATCTGTTAAACATAATAAATTCATTTGCAACCTACTTTCCCTTCCGTTTCCCCTGACAGAGCTGAAACTGTGGTCACGTATATATAGGACACGAAAACCCCCTCATTTCACGTCAATATTTCACTCCCAATCTATTTTTATGACAATAAAAGACCAAAATGCTGGTCGACAGGTGCACACATTAAACATCTATTCAGTCTGTAATTCAACCTTAAACTAAATGTAAACTGCATTTCAGTATAGACAAAAATACATCATTATTCAGGCAACATGTGCATTACTATCAATGTTCAACGCTTTTAAACAGCCCTTTAATTTGTAAAGATTGTATGTGAAGCAAGCTTTGAACACAACACACAGATGTACGAATGAACCTTTGAGACAAACACTGTATAATAACCCGAATGGCTGCTCAACACACTTAAGGACAAAGTTTAAACACTGAGGCGGCCTGCAGACACCGCCCTGCCAAAATTAAGGATACTACAGCGAAGGCTGAGCTCATGAATATTAATATAATCCTGCCGACGTTTCCTTGAAACGCGCGTCACGTGACCTCATTAATATTTAAAATCCACGCCTTCCGTTACAGTAGAACTCGCTCATTCGTCGGCTGTCTCTGCCTCTCAGCCAATCAGCGGCGAACGTCACCGTACGTACTTAATATTCATGATACGCCAATTCTTCGCCATAGTAAGAATCGTAAATTCGCGTCAGGAGAAAAAGAAGGAACTAGAAAACGCATCGCGCCGCTCAAGCTAGACAGACAGGAAGGAAATTAGCTTTGATTATATATTCACGGGGTTTCTTTTGTTAATGAAGTCAGGAGTCTCTTTGGAAACACAAGACGGGGTTGTGTGCACAAATGCTTCCTAACATTTAATCTGTGCTCAGGCAAAGATTGCGTTAATCCGCAGCTCGCTCTCCGTTAAGCGCACGCAATTAGCGTCAGATTCAGGTCGATTTAACACCCGCTGCCAGGCGCGATTCAATCAACCGGGATTTACACAGGAAAAACAACAAAAGAAAATCATATACGTTTTTCTACCACTATTAATTTAGTTGCAGATTATGCACAAGGAAAAATATATAGATACGCCGTATTAGCCATTATATATATATATATCAAGTTGCATCTGAGATCCAGGAAGTTCCTCCTCATGCTAGCAAGCTAATGCTACTATAATCGACCATTATTTCCAACGGCAGGAAGTTTTATAGAGAAAAAAAAAGTTCAATATGCTTTCAATCAGACTCCTAACATCATTGACAAATCGCGAATTCATGCAATAAACCAGTAGATTGTGTGAATGTTTATCTTAACAAGTTCTGAAAATTCCCCTTCGACTACTTGGCCCTTTATTCTCTGTCAATATCTAATGTCACAACACGATTTACATCATCTCGCCGGTCATTGTATGTATGGACATGTCTAGATTAAAAAAACTGCAACTTTCCCGAGCAAAAGATCAGAAAACATGCTGTCAGACTCGTTTGGGAAACCCAATCCCAGAGTTTAATCTATAGATTACTCTTATTTTACAGGGAAAAGGCAAAATCTCGAGCTTGGAAATGCTCGTTAACTTTGATGTTCCGCTACAGGCTTTTCTCGGACAACGCCTGATGACCAATTCCGACAAAACTGGGTTATCAAAATGAAACTGGAGAACACAAAACCCTCCAGTCTGATCCGTGACATTAAATGCATGCTTAATTTCGCATTGACCATCTTTATAAAGGGCTTGTACATGCAGTTTGTGGAGCAGGAAGGAAATGCATGTTTCAACTTGCTGTCTTGTGTCAACCTGCCGTTGCTACCGAGCTACGAAAGATGCAAAACTACCGGGAAAAAATGTCAACGCGAGCGAAAACCTCTGTCGTGTCCCTTTCTGAGAGTGTTATATGAGATCTTCGTGGTGTTTCTGTTGTGAGAACTTACCGTGGACCTGCGGGTACTGCGAGTTTATAGGTTAGAGAAAGCTTCCCTGACTTCTCAATGGCGCGATGAGGGAGCGGCGGCGATGCCAGCCAGAGCGACTCACTTCCGGGAATACCGTCACGCGCCTGACGCTTTCTGCGCATGCGCAACAACACCCGCCTCGTTCTTCTTTTCGAGCTCAAACGAAACAAAGTGTGGGAATTAATTCGTGGAGATTAATGCAATAGCAGCCTATTTTTTCCTCGTTTTCTAAGGAGTCATGTTGTAGTTTATTTGTGCATTTAAATGCGTATCGTGTCATACATCGCTATTATATTAACGTAAACATTACTGATCCGAATCATTGTTTTGAACCTGTGATCCGGAGCGTGAATCAAACTGCCAAAGTCACGTGATCTCAGTTAACGATCTCATAACCGTTTCGAAAATTCGCTGAGGCGATCTCGATAAACCTGTAAAACCACCAGTGTCTATGTCTCGAAAAAATTTGATAAATTTGTATCCATACAATGACATTTTTTCAATAAAAAGTTAATGGTCTCTTATCAGCCTGATTAACCAAGCTCTCCATAAAACTACCAAAACAAGCTACAATTTAATGAGATATACACATTTCATACTGGTATTAGATTACTTGTTCGTAGCATTTCATACATCACTCCTAGCCAATCAGAAACCTGTATTAAAATCATTAATGTGCCTAGTTCTTACATTTCATGAATGGCGGAGTTTCAGGAAAGGGGCATGTGACTAAAAAAAGTAGTAACTGCAAAACTTACAATATCCCTGGTATTAATAACATTTGTAAAAGACAAATGTTCTTAAAGCTTCTTGCCATTAATTTTGTGTAGCAACTGACACTTAGACCAAAACATTCTAGCTTTTAAAGGGGTTACAATACCCATTATAACTCTTACAAAGCATGTTACGCTCAATCATTAAGGCAAAAGATAAATGTAGACATCTAGTGGAAGGCAGGAGTAGTGTGCTTTGTCAATTTATACACCTCAAATGCTGAATAAACTTATGATTGACTAGTGTTTGCAATTCTCTATTGTGATTAAGTGTTAGCGTCAGATTCAGGTCGATTTAACACCCGCTGCCAGGCGCGATTCAATCAACCGGGATTTACACAGGAAAAACAACAAAAGAAAATCATATACGTTTTTCTACCACTATTAATTTAGTTGCAGATTATGCACAAGGAAAAATATAAGATACGCCGTATTAGCCATTTATATATATATATATCAAGTTGCATCTGAGATCCAGGAAGTTCCTCCTCATGCTAGCAAGCTAATGCTACTATAATCGACCATTATTTCCAACGGCAGGAAGTTTTATAGAGAAAAAAAAAGTTCAATATGCTTTCAATCAGACTCCTAACATCATTGACAAATCGCGAATTCATGCAATAAACCAGTAGATTGTGTGAATGTTTATCTTAACAAGTTCTGAAAATTCCCCTTCGACTACTTGGCCCTTTATTCTCTGTCAAATCTAATGTCACAACACGACTTTACATCATCTCGCCGGTCATTGTATGTATGGACATGTCTAGATTAAAAAAACTGCAACTTTCCCGAGCAAAAGATCAGAAAACATGCTGTCAGACTCGTTTGGGAAACCCAATCCCAGAGTTTAATCTATAGATTACTCTTATTTTACAGGGAAAAGGCAAAATCTCGAGCTTGGAAATGCTCGTTAACTTTGATGTTCCGCTACAGGCTTTTCTCGGACAACGCCTGATGACCAATTCCGACAAAACTGGGTTATCAAAATGAAACTGGAGAACACAAAACCCTCCAGTCTGATCCGTGACATTAAATGCATGCTTAATTTCGCATTGACCATCTTTATAAAGGGCTTGTACATGCAGTTTGTGGAGCAGGAAGGAAATGCATGTTTCAACTTGCTGTCTTGTGTCAACCTGCCGTTGCTACCGAGCTACGAAAGATGCAAAACTACCGGGAAAAAATGTCAACGCGAGCGAAAACCTCTGTCGTGTCCCTTTCTGAGAGTGTTATATGAGATCTTCGTGGTGTTTCTGTTGTGAGAACTTACCGTGGACCTGCGGGTACTGCGAGTTTATAGGTTAGAGAAAGCTTCCCTGACTTCTCAATGGCGCGATGAGGGAGCGGCGGCGATGCCAGCCAGAGCGACTCACTTCCGGGAATACCGTCACGCGCCTGACGCTTTCTGCGCATGCGCAACAACACCCGCCTCGTTCTTCTTTCGAGCTCAAACGAAACAAAGTGGTGGGAATTAATTCGTGGAGATTAATGCAATAGCAGCCTATTTTTTCTCGTTTTCTAAGGAGTCATGTTGTAGTTTATTTGTGCATTTAAATGCGTATCGTGTCATACATCGCTATTATATAAACGTAAACATTACTGATCCGAATTATTGTTTTGAACCTGTGATCCGGAGCGTGAATCAAACTGCCAAAGTCACGTGATCTCAGTTAACGATCTCATAACCGTTTCGAAAATTCGCTGAGGCGATCTCGATAAACCTGTAAACCACCAGTGTCTATGTTCTCCAATCAATTTGATAAATTTGTATACATACAATGACATTTGTTCAATAAAAAGTGGAAGTTAATGGTCTCTTATCAGCCTGATTAACCAAGCTCTCCATAAAACTACCAAAACAAGCTACAATTTAATGAGATATACACATTTCATACTGGTATTAGATTACTTGTTCGTAGCATTTCATACATCACTCCTAGCCAATCAGAAACCTGTATTAAAATCATTAATGTGCCTAGTTCTTACATTTCATGAATGGCGGAGTTTCAGGAAAGGGGCATGTGACTAAAAAAAGTAGTAACTGCAAAACTTACAATATCCCTGGTATTAATAACATTTGTAAAAGACAAATGTTCTTAAAGCTTCTTGCCATTAATTTTGTGTAGCAACTGACACTTAGACCAAAACATTCTAGCTTTTAAAGGGGTTACAATACCCATTATAACTCTTACAAAGCATGTTACGCTCAATCATTAAGGCAAAAGATAAATGTAGACATCTAGTGGAAGGCAGGAGTAGTGTGCTTTGTCAATTTATACACCTCAAATGCTGAATAAACTTATGATTGACTAGTGTTTGCAATTCTCTATTGTGATTAAGTGCAAAATGTGCATGAGGAGAAAGCAGAGACATCATGTGGTTACTAAATACTGCAGGTTTTTTTATTTCAATGATCTACACAAGGATGGTTAAAGATAAGAACATCCCCTTAAAATCCTACAGCCAACCAGGTTTTCTCAGTCCCCTTAAAATCCTACAGTCCAACCAGGTTTTCTCAGAAAAAAAAAAAATTTGAAAACAAAAATAAAACAAAGTAGGTAAAAAAACAAGCATTTTAAAAGGAGAGAGTCTGTTACACAAATTTAAATCACTTCTGAAGACGTGTGTAAAACATCCGGCATGTTCAAAGCTATTACAACGATGACCACTCTTCCCATGTTGGAACAGCGGGGAACGTAGCTTAATGTGTTGGTATTTAGCTGGTATCCATCTGTTAGAGGAACAAAGAAAGCAAAAGGAGATTAGTACCAGATTTGATGTAAAAAGCCACATTTTACAGGGTTCACACACCTTGGTTAACTTCAAATTCAGGCCCAATACCCTCAAATTCAAGGACTTAATGTGGAGACACATTTGTTGTGTCCAACAGCAAACGT
The DNA here is from genome assembly GCA_900092035.1 of Leuciscus waleckii. Classification (NCBI taxonomy): domain Eukaryota; kingdom Metazoa; phylum Chordata; class Actinopteri; order Cypriniformes; family Leuciscidae; genus Leuciscus; species Leuciscus waleckii. The sequence goes on along the minus strand of FLSR01000305.1, from coordinate 248,331 downwards.
TGAAGTACCATCGTAGTGGTTTCGTGCAAGTCATGGCAACGTACAACACAAAGTACCTCACCCGGGAAACGCTTAACATGTAAATGCACGCATCTAACGCAAATCAAGCAAGCTAGTATGCATAGGCCACCAAGTGTTGGCAAAATAACACATTAGCAGACCAGAGGGAATATTATTATTTTTGAATATGAATATAAAATTCAAACGTTTTCCAGTCTGTACATTTTTTACGATTCACAAACTTTTAAGGACCCGTGAGAACCCTGATTTTAAAGGCCTCTCTGAAAGCATCAACACACCCTGGCATTGTAGGCATCTAGCTGGGCGTCGAGCTCTTCCGCGGAGAGCTGCTGTTTGCTGCTGCCGCCACGACCGCCTCGACCACGACCTCTGGATCCTCCACCGCCTCCTCCACCACCGCCTCCACGTCCCCCACGACCTTTCTGTGTGCCAAAGCTTCCGATTCGGTTTCTGTTCATGCCGCCACCTCCACGATTGAGACTGTTGGGAAGGAAAGAAAAAAAATTCAGGCACCGGAAACATTAGAAAATACAAGGCAAGAGACCAAACCCATTTTTGTTTTTTTATGCTTACCCCTGCATCGGAGTCCGCCTCTGTGCATCAACTGTGATGTAACAAGCTGAATGTTCATTGGGCGACCTAAAAGAGAGAGTACACACAACTGAAAACTGCTGCCAAACTCACAAACAATCTTTCCCATGACTCAAGATTATTGGATAAGAAATCCCTTCTAAAGGCTCGGCTACACTTAAAGCGAAATCGAACAAACTTGTGACATCGAGCAAAATCAGGCCAATACGAAGTTTTAGTTACCCAGTGATTAGGGTTTACAAAGTTATAGATATGGATTTACACAAATGCCTTGCGTCAGAAGGCCTTTATTAACCACCGGGGTCGTATGGATTACTTTTATGATGGATGGACTTTTTGGGGCTTCAAAGTCTAAGGTACCATTCAATCCCATTATAAAGCTTGGAAGCGCCAAGACATTTATTAAATATACCTCTGCCTGTTTGGCTGAGAGAATAAAGTCGTACACCTAGGATGGCTTGAGGGCGAGTGAATTATGGGTGAACTATCCCTTTAACTGCCGTTTTCTCGCCACTGTAATTTTTACTGCATGTTTATTTTGTTATTGAGAGGAAAGTGCGCAGCACATTTTACATACATTTGAACGCCGCTCTCAGCAGTGCGGACGGCATCAGGGTGTTCGCTAACAGTATAAGCAGAGGTATTTCAAACTTTACCCCAAAGCGAAGATCAAAAACAACTTAGCAAGTATATCAGGGCCTGTATAACAAAGGTACTAATGGAGCTTGTAGGATGCACACTTACCATCAAGGGGAACACCGTTGTACTGCTTCATGGCTTTCAGGGCGTCTGCTTTCCTCTCGAAGTGAACGTCCGCAGTGCCAAGGCTGCGTCCCGACCGATCGTAATGTACCGCTGCTTTCTTTAGAGTGCCGAATTCTGCGAAGAGCTCCTGTAGCGAACAAACCAAACATAAGCTGCAGAAACAACCCAATTTCTCAAAGACGTGCACTTATGAACCGACATCTACCTGAATGTCGGCATCAGAGACGCCGAAGTCAAGATTGGACACGAGGAGTTTTCCTCCCGTCTCCCGCCCGCTCCTCCGCCTCCACCGCCGCCGCCTCCGCCAGCGTTCGCACTGTAACCGTTGTCGAACAGGTCATGCTGCCACTTGTCTGGGAGCTGCTTGGGCTGCAACAGATGAGAGAGAACGCACCTGCTGACTTCGGGTCCCCAGTCTGTCACTGACAGTCCACTCGGCTGGGTGTTGGGGCAAGCAGGGGGCTCCGCTTCAACAAGGCCAGGGACACCCAGTGCGCTCACTGCCATTTCCAGAAATCCCTGCCCACCCCATCACTACAAACAAGTAAACCATGCCGCTCCGGAAACAGAGTTCAAGTCATGTTTCTAACTCTACTGGATGGATGAGTAATTCACTCGATCTCAGTGGAGGCAAGCTTAACCCTCTGGTGCTCTGTGGTTGTTTTAGACCAACAAAAAAACGGTTTAAGAAATTAAGCTCTTGGTATATGGGGAGAAAAAAAAAAATTGCTCATGATCAAATCATGGGAAATGAATGGGAAACTAAACAAATTGAGGGGGTAAAACCAGCAAATCAGCCACAACGTAGTCTGACAAGGTCTATATTCTTTGAAAATGATATCCAAATCTTAAAATAAAAAGCAACTAAGAAATACAGAGCATTATACTTTTAACCACTTATAGTAGCATTTTATATCCCTCATTAAAGTTAACCATGGTTTTAGTATAGTAAGTGTATATAACAAGTATTACAAATACCATGTTTAAACTATGGTTAGTGTAGCAAACAACTGTAATAATCATGGTTGAATTCCAATAACCATGTTTTTTTGTGGTACAATCATGGTTATGTTTTGTAAGGGATGAAAATAAATTGTGCATAACTTATAGGAATAGTGTAGTATCAACTCAAAATACACACAAAAAAAATAATTAATTTCACTTAAACAGTTATGCTTATAGTTTTGACCGCTTAGCATCAAAAGTAAAACCAGAGGGTTAATTCAAATAATTGTACATGCAATAACAGTTTTACAAGAGCAGGTTAACAACAAGTGAACCCATGGTAGCTATTGTTTCAAACACCAGTATTCCCCTCAGTAACATCCCACCACCCCCCTTTGGTAGCAAGCTAGCTACCAGCAACCCCCAAGAGTCTCTTGCCGTTCATCCAAACGAATCCCAGCAGGCCTCCGTTAGGTGGATGTGGACGATCCACTGGTCTCCGGTGAGGAGCGGCACAGTAAAGTCCAAAACACACGGTGAAAACGAGGAGACCGAAAGTGTCCATGATGGAGCGTCCATTTTGAGCCCACGCCATTTTGACGTGCTTTTAAATAAACAAAGCCCTCACTAAAACTCAAACTAATAAATTAGAAGAGGTGAACCTCCTTTAATTCCCGGACAAAGATGGCCAAGGTCCGTTTATCCCGCACGGCTCCAGCACTATGTAACTTATCTTTCTGCTTTAAAATGATACTGGACCATGAAACCCCTCCCAAAAACAAAAAACAAAGCCGAATTCCACCGAGGAGGAAAGGCCTTCTTAAAGCTGGGCTTTAATGCACCAAAAAAAAAAAAGGTAGAATCTTCAATCATCTGAAGGCAGACCACGTGAAGACTGATGTTGTCGAACACAAAGAAAGGTTAGGCTCAATGAAAGGCATCCGCCGTCCTCAAAATGGCGTCGACGGCCTCTGGATGGATGAATAGGAGAGACACACACGCTTCTTCTTCACGACCCACAGGGTTTGATGCTCACACGAAGGGCAAGAGAACTTAGGGAGAGAACACATTATGCACAATATACATCTAACGAGCTTCCCCGAACTACACTCCCAGAGAAGCTCCAGGGGCACGAGCTCGCCGCCATGTTTGCTGGCAGCCTAGAAAGATAAAAACGGGGCTTCATCCACTGGCATGTGGATGCGCCCGTGATTTTTCTCCGCTTTCTCCTACCCTGCTGTACGGCGTAGGTCTGCTTCTTCCGCGGCTCAGGTTCTGGCGGCTCCTCATGGGGCCCGATCCCCCGCCGCGGCCTCCAAAGCCTCCGCCTGTATTTCCGAGCCGTCCGCCGGCGCCACCTCCTCCTCTCGGGCGCCTGTTCCTGCGCGGCCCCCGCGGCCTCCTCTCCCGCCGCGCCCGCCGCCGCCTCCGCGCTGCCGGTTTTGCTTTATAATGTCGTCTAAGGACATATCCATCTTGTCTGCCATCGCCTGGCCTTTGTTAATGCTAAACACTTAAGTCAACTAAAACAAAAAAACAGCACGTTTGATGTACTACACTGCCCCTGCGCTACCGCTCGCTCACAAGAGAGGAAAGAAACAACACGGACGTGCTCGCACCGGGTGACGCATTTATAGCGGGAACGCTGATGACGTAATCTGCGAAACGAGCGCTTCCGGTTTAAATTCCTCACGCGCAGGAAAGCGGTGTTTATTTATTTATGATTTAAAAACAACTTTTTTTTACAGTCTATGGACTCAATGCTGTAGATTTTCTTTCAAAATGTTATAAGCTAGTGTAAGAGTTTTGATTTTCTCACTGACTTTCATTCAAGCGTATTGGTTTTCGAGCTTTCCAAAGTCGTCGAAATGTAAAATATACTAATAATAGTAAGCCTCACTAACAAAATTACCGTTTTTATGAATGAGAATAACCACTATATACATGGATATTATATATAGGTGCAATTTTAATCAAGACCATTGATCTTTCATTATGATTTAATAGCAACGCGAGACTCAACGTTGTAGATTTTCTTCAAAAATATTACGAGTTAGTGTGAGAGTTATGATTTTCACACTGACTTTTTTAGTCCAGTCATTTTATATATATATATATAAAAAGGGGGGGAGTCCCGAAGAATCCCATTAGGGGAAAGTTTCGAAAAAGACCCAAATATACCCTATTCATACACCTATTCATTCTTTTATCACGTGAATAGGATAAACATGTTTTGACTGCTTCTGGGGGTTCACATTTTATTTGACCTACCTTTTGTCTTCAGCATTCCCCCTTACCCTTGTCTCCTGTTCTTCCCCCAGAAACAGTCCCACAGACCCAGCCCCAAACCCCATCTCTGCAATAATCATTAATAAAGGCTGGTTTCTAAGTACTTCTTCCTGCCTCTATGTATTAATGCTCACGGCTAGCCTAAATGGGTTCCGTTCAGACCTTAACATTAAGTCTCAACAAGATTCAACAAGACATATTTTCACCTGGCTAGACCCAATGTTTGGATCTGTTGTGGTATTTATGCAAATTAGCACATACGTAATTAGATTATGCAATGTTTGCCCATGTTAACAAACAATTTCAAAAAACTTGTAATACATTTTTTGTTTGTCTTGATGCAAGTAATCAACTCAGTCATTTTCATTGTGATATCTAAAGGTTTTTTTTTTTTCCCACTATTCACGTGATAAAAGAATGAATAGGCGTATGAATGAGGTGTATTTGGGTCTTTTTCTAAACTTCCCCCTAATGGGATTCTTCGGGACTTTTTCTTTTCTTACTCAGGACATACTGAGGATACAAAATCAGTTGAGTTTGCTTCTGTTGCAATTTGTCCTAGGTTGACCCCCATTTTGGCTTAAAATGACTGGACTATTTAGGCATATTGGTTTTCGACCTTTGTATATATATATATATATATATATATACACACACACACACACATATATACATATATATCAAAGTAAATATACTAGTTGTAAGACTCACTAAAATTTGTTTTTATGAATGAGAATAACCACTATATACATTTATATATTATATATCCAATTTTAATTGACCATTGATATTTGCTCTATTTTCAAAGTATTCACTTAATGTTTTTAATCACATCATCACATTTAGACAAGGACCCATTCTAAAGGCATACATTTAGTAGATTCTGCAATATTTTTATTTTGCTGGATTTTTTGGGGACAAAAGCCATAAAATAGGATGTTTGAATAAACTTTGTTCATTTTCCCTGAAATGATTTATCCTCACTATGGTTCATGTCTGAAACACCCAAATAACAAACTAATTTAACTTCATATATTAAAAAACGACAGTGTTTTTTTTTTTTTTATAAACAAATACTGACAAGGAATGTGTCCCCACAAAATGCATAGTATATATGTGACCCTGGACCACAAAACCAGTCTTATGGGTAATTTTTTCAAATTGAGATTTATACACCATCTGAAAGCTGAATGCATAATCTTTCCATTGATGCATGGTTTGTTAGGATAGGACAATATTTGGCCGAGATACAACTATTTGAAAATCTGGATCTGCACCCGAAACAAGTCTTTTATTTTCCCATCTGAAAAAAAAAAAAAAAAAAAGCAAGATCAGAGAGCCCGGATGAGCATGATAAACAGGGAATGGCCACTCAAACGGCTCTTAAACCGCGACTCATAAATAGACGTCAGCCTGTAAGTCCAGACACGGGTCCATGAGGCAGAGAAGAGAGAAGCTTTCTGGAGGAGGGTGGCCCAATATCCCGGCTCCTGGCTCTTTGTTGGCCGACAGAAGACTGAGAGAGTAAAAATGTCCCGAATGTAAAAGGGAGGACAAAAAAACTGCTGGATCAGAAAGAGAGGGAATGGTCTAAGACTTCTTGGAGTCTTGTGTGTTCCTCTTCTTAAGGTCACTCAGGTCCACTGGGATAAAAGCTGAGAGAGAGACGATAGACAACAAATGAAGTCGAGCCATTTAAAAACAAGCCATTAACTTTGTCTGCGTAAATGGGGAAAAAAACTAAACATTTCTGGAGAAAGAAATACATAAATGAAGAAGAAAGACAAAATATTAAATGTAATGGTTGTGTATTTACTGAGGAATCCACTGTTTTGTCGAGGATGGTCCAAATGACTGTTCAAAAAGGTCAAAAATCATGCCTGTAACTCAAGAAGTATTAAAGAGATCTTAATATCCTTTTATATTCTCATTCTAATGAGCGTTCCTTTTGGTATCTTCATTTTAAAGGCCCCATATGATAAAATCCCAGAGACATAGAGATCTCCATGAGTAAATTGGTCAATAATACACATTTTCAGTGGTCAAAAACCAAATGTGGGTCACTTTGATATTTGATCTGATGCTCTTTTTCTTTTAAAGAGGAATATCTGAACAACAAATAAAGTCGAAACTAGAAATGTATCTCGTGTTTTTCTATCAACACAACTACTGCATAGAGCATGTCTGAGTGCCACAAATATCCCTTTCCCAAAGTTGTGATGCCTGCACTCTAAAAGTGACCCACATTCGGTTTTTGAACCAATGAAAATGTGAACAATAGACCAATTTACTCACCGAGCCGCATTAAGATCTCTATATCTCTGGGATTGTATCATATTGGGCCTTTAAAATGAAGATACCAAATGGAAAGTTTGTTAAGAACCAGAATCTAAAAGGATATTAAGATATTTTTAATACTTCTTCAGTTACAGGCATGCAAACTTGAGGCAAAAAACACAAGACGTGCCTTTTGCCCTTTTTGAACTGTCACTGTTGGCATAAAATTAAACAAAAATTGTTAAAGTCAACAGATTTGACCAACAGACCAAACAATCTCTGTGTAATAATAAAATAATGATGCTGTCATCTTTCTTAAGTCATTTTACCCTCCTGTAATTTTTGGCTCCAAATCTCAGGTGAAAATCGTCATTTTGACCCCCTCGACAAAACAGTGGATTACTCAATAAATATACAGCTATTATATTTAATATTTTGGCTTTCATCACTATTTATGTTTGTCTTTCTTCAGAAAAAAAACGGGGAAGCTCCTGAAATTTGGTTGATTTGACTCTATTGTAATTTTAAGGAACTTTTACTTGAAAACAAACTTACAATGTAGGTTGGGATTTGGGTTTTTCTCCACATACTCCTGTGGTCCACGATCATTTCGTTCACTATTTTGTGGGGATTTAATGTCTCTCAAAACACAAAGCCATGCTGGAAAGAAAACTCACAAAAAAAGCAGCATTACAACAACATTTATGTCTTGAAATCAAGAGCTCCTACTCTTTTTGGCCAATGAATTTCCATGACTTGCATATAAGGATTTTTGGAAATTATTTTGTAAAGTTTGATCAATAAATCAGTGGTTCCCAAACTTTTTCTGCCACACGTTTTCTATTTTTTGTAGAGAAATATATTTTACTAGTTCTTGTAGTTCTAATTGAAATCGACACTGACGCTGTTTTTCATGTTTAATAGTGTAAAGCTGCTTGTGTTAAAGCACTCTATTGTATAAAGTGCTATATGGCTGTCACTAACGATTATCTTGGTAAATAACGATTATTTTGTCCATTAATCGAGTAATCGGATATTTTTGTGGTAATTAAAATAGATCTCAACATAGACCTAAGCCTTAAACGTAAAATACATATATATTAGCAATGAGGCAATAACATTGCGTTTAAATAAAGAGTCAAAAGCAAGTAATCATATGGTTTCATAGAACAACACGGTTAAAATACATAATATACAAAACATAAACAATCAACTTACGTATTATAACAAACGGCCACGGCCTGGTGTTGTTACACTTTACAGCAGATCAAATCCTCTTTAATATTGGCTTAACGACATTTAATTCACATGTCCACTTAATCTTTAATATTTGACGAAGAACGAAAATTTGACGAAGAACGGCATTTACTACAATAAAAATGGCATATTCCAGTGCTTTTGATAGATTTTGTAGTTTCAGTGATGCTCTCAGGCCTGGGAATCACACGCTTTCAAGGTGAAAATGGTGCTCAGCTATAAAGGTGTGTGTCGTGTGCATCAGTCTTACTGTCATGAATGAAGCGCACATTTTCTTCATGTGCTGGTGTGAAAAGCTCTCCTGTATTCGTCGGCGATCGAGGGCTGGACGTCCTCTTGTACGTGTGCATTCTAGGGGTGGAGGAGCTGGAAAACACAGACAAAAAAACATTGAATAAGATGCTTTATGAAACTGAGGAACTGTACTTCTAGCATCTAGCCCATACACACTAGTGGGGTTTGTTCACTTCCACTCATTTATTTTGTGTGTAGTATTAAAAAGTACTTTTTCCCTTAGGTTTAGGGTACGTTTACATTACAACGATGCACTAAAATCAGAAAAGTTTTTTGCATACAGACGACAATGTTATCAAAACGATCCCCGTTCACAAAGATCCATGAAAACGAATAGAATCACTGTATTATTCATGCCAGGCCAGTAGATGGCGATGTCACATTGTAAAGAAACTACACAGACAAATTCACATTTTAGTAGTTTAAGTTTACACAGAGTAGTTACACAGAGTAGTTTACACAGAGTAGTTTACACAGAGTAGTTTACACAGAGTAGTTTACACAGTAAGGGTGTCGTTTTCAAAAACTTGCACTGTGAAACCTATTTTCAAAAGTTTGCGTTTACAGGCGCCCAAAACGGCTTTGTCGTGTAAATGAGTGAACGGCCAATACGCATATAAAGTTTACAGTTTTTATTTAAGAACGATGTCGTGTAAACGGCCCCTTAAGAAATGCAACGCATGTCAAGATGTTCAAATGAAACCTGTTCCCTGAAACTGTGAAAAGTTAAATTCAGCAGAAGCTGCTTTTACAGTAGTTTGACATTTGAATATGAAGCCTAAGTTGCACATTTCCGGGGTTCACAGAAGTCATGATAGAAACGTCCATAGAAGTGAATGGGAGACTACAGATAACATGATTAATGCGTTCCCATTTGCTCCAATAGCAAAAAAAGACAAAGTTTCCACAACTTTTCAAAACAGGAAAAGAAACACAGAGGGACTGATTACAGCAGAAAGAGAAATGTCCAGTTTACCATCATTACCTCAGAGCCGTTTTATTAGAAACACTTGCAGAAGCGTTCATTAGTTTGTTTGTTTTGTCCCCCTTCGAAAGTTTGGAATCATTATGATTTTTTATGTTTTTGAAAGAAGTCTCTTCTGCTCACCAAGGCTCACAAAAACATAAAAAAAACCGAACTGACCCTAAACTTTGGACCAGTGTAATTAATGGCAAGATAATATAACACCAAGTGCAGTGTTATAAATGTACATTATTAAAAATGAAAATACACATCACTATTTGGTAACGCTTTAGATTACAGCCCGGAAAAGTATTGGGTAATTAAGACGAATTAACTGCGTACATTTTGGTATTATAGTGTACCTATAAAGTACTTGCATTTAAATATAAGGGAACAATATGCAATGTTTTGGGAATAAAGGGGTAACAACCAGGAGAATTAACAAATAATATAATCATATATATAAATAACGTAAGTATTATAGAACTAAGGGTTCATTATTTGTTTGTTTTGTATGTTACACGACATTAAGTTTGGAATCATTAGGATTTGTTAATGTTTTTGAAAGAAGTCTCTTCTGCTCACCAAGGCTCACAAAAACATTGAAAAAAATCATACTGACCCCAAACTATGGACCAGTGGTGTAATTTAATGGCCAGATAAAACAAAAAGTACTTTGTTATAAATGTACATTATTAAAAATTAAAATACAAATGCCTGTGGAAACATACTATCACAGTCTATGAAAGGAGTCCATTGTTTACGCTGACTAATCAACAATGAATATATCTTAATATTAAAATGCATCCCTCTTTGTTGTGAAGCGTCACTCTCATCAGCAGAGCAAGGACTAATGACTTTACCTTGTCATTCTGTTATAGTCTCTTGCCTCACAATCTCAGTATGAGGCTTAACAGGGAAGTTTGCCTGTTCGTCAGTGTGTTTTCTAAGGGGAAAGACACTTCAGTCAGATTAAAGTAATTCAGATGAAACACATCAGTTGTCACAAAACTGCATTTGAGTTAAAGATCCACTAAATCAATGACACACAGAGTTTATTAACTGATATGATCAGAGCAGCAGCACCATCAATGAATTACATATATCTGTAACATGTACATCTTGATGTACAATGTACAATATACAATATAAAATAATGAGTTGTGTTGATACTATATTTCTGGTACAAGCGAAAGAATCGGAAGGTAATTCAGTGACTCAGTGTTGTTATTGTTTATGAGACACTGGCAGCTAGTGTGTTAGCATTGTTTTCATAGCTTTAAAGTGATGCTGACTTCACACGCAATCTGAGCGAATACACAGCGAATGCATCGCCAAACATTCAGACTAATGTTCACACAATGGAAAACGCATAAATTGAGAGTTTCAAACCTGTCTGTTTGTTTCTCTTTCTTCTGCTATGTCTGTATTCAGGCCTGGCTCGGCCGAAACGTTGCTAATGCCAACCAATTATTTCCGGGTCAGCCGGACAAGCCGAGCGAACAGCGCATGCGCGAACAGCGTAAAATCCCCCCCTGTTTTGTACAGGCCAGGTTCTGTGCATTGATGGCGAGCCACTAGGCCCAAAACTGATGATTCGGAGTGCATGCATCTACCGATGTGGTAGGAGGCGCTGCAGCTGCTAAGTTGATACACCTGCGCACACACCCTCAGAGACATTTCACACACATTTGGACATTTTCACACATCTACATATTGGTACTGAGCTTATGAACTGTTCCATCATGGACTCCTTGGACTTTGCCTGTCTCGAGGGCTGTGTGTTGTGAACTGCTGCGGCTTCAAGCACTGTTGATGATTGAGATAATTTTGAATTCTGAGATGGCTGTATGTTCATTAATAACTTTGAACTGAATATTTCCTATGTGCACGTGTAAATATTGTAAATGCTTGTTGTCCTGTATGTAATACAATTCACAATTGCACTGCAACCTTGACTCTGTGTATCATTGAATTTCACCTTTTCCTCCTTGAGCCAAACTAAGATCTTCTGATATTGGTCCACTATTTTTATCTATAATTGCAGCACATATATATATGCTACAATAGCAAAGTAACCCCCGTTAACCCTCAGGGGTCTAAGGGGTTTTTGGGGTCCTTGAGATGTTTTGACATGCCCTGACATTTGTGTTTTTTTCAGTTGCTTATAAACATATTAAGGGCAAAGGTGTAATTGCACTCCATTTAGCACAAACAGGGGCTACCATAACATGTGAGTAACATGTATGTACATGTTTGTATTTTTGAGAGAATAATGTTTATACAAGGTTATTGAAAAAACAAAAAAATTAAGTTTCTGAAATAAGGCCACAAAACACATACTAAATATGTATACACAAGACTTTTGACTAATGGATGTTGTCGCCTAGAGTTTTTGCTTCAAAATGATCAAAAAAATCATCCTGCCTTATCATTCACATAAAACAATACATTGATTTAAATTTTGAAAGACACATTTTGTTTGGAAAGGTAATATGCAGGGGGGCGTGAATTATCATGAATAATGCTCTGATTCACACCTGAAAGAAATGACCCACATAATGAGCTGCATAATGAGCTGCATAATGAGCCTTTCATTCAGGTGTGTCACTGGGTACCACAAGAAAGAATGTGAGGACTTATTTTGTATGCATGCAAATTGTATAATATCCAAGGTAAACATTTCTAGTAACTATGTAGTTAATTCTCATACTGTATTTTCAGAAAGTTTTGGAATATATCCTCTCCCCAAATGTGTCACTAATAAAAAACAATAATAAATCATTTAATGAAAAGGCTTATATTGACCCATTAAGATGTTGCTTACATCTACCTTGTAAATATATTTTTTGCTATTTTATAAAAAAAAATTCACATGTAATCAACAACAATTACAATTTTAACAATATTTCAAGTATAATCTTTCTTTTTTTAAAATATACATTATCATACGCATTTCAAAGTTAAGGATTCATTCAGTTTGAATATTGAAACAAACACTATAATAACATCTTAGTTGATAATTCAATATACCTACTTTATTTTTGACAAAACATCACATACTATACATTTAACATATGAACAGAAACTGGCGAACAAAAGCTTATTTGATGTGACAGTAGTCTTTTTTACAGTAAAAACATTATAATCTATCCAAAACTAATCAACGATTACGACAACAAACGGTAAATTTCCCAGGATTATTCCTCACAGCGAAGCAAGACGACGTAAAGTGCACGAGTCTGATTAAACTTGATGTGTTTTATCGAGTTGATGTGGGCGTTCACAGGTTTGCATGGATTGCCTCAGATCATTTGTGTTTGAATAGCGCGCGCTCTCCATGGGCGTGATCACATTAGCACTTAATGAGCTATAATGAGCTGAACTGAGAACGACTGACATCTCTCTCTTTTCATACAGATTAAATAAACAGAGAATATTTGTTTTTTATATTTACTTCATTTAAAAGAAGAGAATTCAAGCTTTATAAAGACATATCACTCGTTCCTGTGTGACAAGAATTTGCTGAGTTACAGTTCATTTTCGGACGCATTTCAGAATGGACTCACGACAGAGAGAAGGCAGAACTCGCATCATATTTATTTTTCTTTATTTTCTGGGGTCTTCTCGGCGAGAAGAGCACCGGGTGATGAAGAGGTTCCACTTCAACGCATAGGCATGTCTCGTGGACCAGGCTCTGGCGGAAGTGATGGTAGCTACCACCAGAGGTGGTAGGGTACTCAAACCTGCCTCGTCCCATCCAGAAGCCACACATGTAGGTTCCAAAGATCAGGACGAGGGTGCCATAGGGTGCCCCTTTCTGGGAAAGGAGGTCCTTCCTCAGAGGAATTGGCCAGGGAGGTGCTGTCACGAGGAGTTCTAGTTCGGAGAACCAGGTCCAGGTAGGCCAATGAGGCGCAGCCAATATGACCTGCTCCTCGTCCTCCCTGATCTTGCACAGAGTCTGTGCAAGAAGGTTCACAGGGGGAAACACATACTTCTGGATGCCCCGAGGCCAGCTGTGCGCCAGTGCATCTGTGCCGAGCGTGCCCTCGGTCAGGGAGTAAATGTTAAAGGCTCAACAATGTTAAAGGAGCAATTCAAGGTATGTTTGAGAGTAGAGGTTTTTTTGTGTAAAAAAAAAAAAAAACAGTTTGTGGCAGTTTTTAGTTGTATGTATTGTAAAGGTGATATTTTTTTTTCTTGCAGTTGATGTGGGTTGGTGTGATGCATCATGTCCGCAACGAACAGTTCTGGGCAACCGGTTGCTGTCAGCATGAAACCGTTGGAGGAAGGCAGCCAAGACAAGCCTTGGATGGAGCAAGGTGACCATATAAGAAATAGAACTGCAAAAATGAATTCCCTACATGACTGCACTCATTTCACTCATAATATGATGCGTTTACAGGTTCAGCAGCTCACCGGGCCCTGACTGCAATTGTATTCGATAAGAGATGGCTGAACCAGGTGAAAAAGTTCCTAAACTTCAGGTAATCATCTGCTCTCACTTTAACATTTCCAGTGTTTTTAATTGTGCACTCAAGCAATAGTCATTTATTCCTTATCAAATGAGATATTTGACATACTGGCGAGGTCCTTATTTCATTTGGACATAAGGAAAGGGTTACAGTAGATTTGTAGATGTGTGGTGAGAGCTGAGATAATCTAACTTAAATTATTCTGCCCCAAACACACTTTACAGGACGACGTCGGATTTGGAGAGTTTCCAAAATCATATTCTGCTCTAGGATGGCCACAAAATGTAAGTATTTACTATAATAATAAAGTGTTTTTTAATTTAATTTTTTTATACACCTTGCCATGTTATATATATTTTTGTTCAAACTTTTGTGACTTTTGTGACTGAGCATATTGCAAACTGCCCTTCAGGTACAAAAGATCGTACAATAAAAAATCCAAAAACTGGGCTGTGTATACAGTCAAGTTGAAAAAGGAATACAAGTACAACCCTGACCTCCAGAAGGCCATTCTTGGTAGGAGGCTGAAGAGTGGGACCTTCCCTGCAAGACCACTCTAAGGGCAGACGATCCAAGGCGACTTGGTTTGCTTTCCTCTGCACAGCCACCACCACCCACGTCAGAGCTCATCCAAAAACATGTGTCATGAGGGGAGACTACACCCACAAACCCACAAGAGGACTGACACTATTCCCTCTTACAATTTTCAAAGTTCAAATAGTTTCAATTATGGATATTTTTTTTTATTTTTTTATTATTATATATTTTATTATACAAATAAACACATTCAATGAAAAAACTGTCTCTATTCAAATGTACAATAAAATATTGTAAGTTTGAAATAACTATTTACAATAAAAGATGTTCAATTCAGCAAATTCAAACATGACATGTGACCCTAAATCCTGTGTACTGACCCCTTGGGTCAGGAAAGGAGTCTCTAATTTTCCAGACGCAACAGCTTGGGATGACCACCCTGTTCCCTATTCCAAGGCGGCCATGCTGCCACAGCACAAACAGGTGGTAGGCTGAATGTCTATATTGTCGCTGCTCCTCCCCTGGCTCCTGGTGATCATTCATGGCAAAAATGTCATTCCAAGCTCCACGGGCCAGGCGCAACACCCCCTCGTCTAATATAGTACGCCATGTATGCCATGTTACTGATGCAGTGCTCTGGTGTTTGGCGACAGCAGACCTTCTCCATGTCTGTTACCATATCCCGACAATGGCCACACACGCACCAGTGAAGTCCTTCTGGGTCAGGGTCCGGTTGTTGTGTTACCTCCATTAGGGACAAGATGTCAAACATCAACCCAGGTAGTCTAGTGAGTACTTTCTCAAGGAGTACGTCCTTCTGGCCAGGCTCCAGAGAATACATTTTCTCCTACAACACATTATTTGTTTTATTGGATACATATATCTTCAGACAAAAACTAACAGTAAGATTAATGTTGTCTGATCACAAACATACCTCTCATCTGTCCGTTTCTCCTGCAGTTCCCTCAGCCTGCTCTGGACATCAGGTTCGAGGTCCTTGGGTCTTGTGCCCCTCCTCGGTGCCCTCGGCCTTAGAGGTTTAGCTTTAGCACTTCTGGTTCCTATCGCCTGAGGGGTGAATTCAGACGAAGCCGAATTCGAAGTTGAATCCTGTAATATTATCATTAGATGAAACATTGTGTAGTCTATCGTCAGGAGCTAATTTATTAGGCTAACGTTTGATGTTGTAGTCAAGGAAAATGAATTGGTGTAAATTGTTTATACTTAGGTCGAATAACTCCTTTATGATCTACAATTATTCAATAATAGCAGGTAAAACACAGTCATTGTAAACTATAATTTATCTCGTCTACATTTTAATAAAAGAATGCAATGTGAGTTTTGTCTGCACGATGATAAGCTAAACTTAGCAATCACAGTCCCATTGGGGGTAGGTTAGGCTACGATAATAATAAGCGGTAATATTTGCTAGCTTCATCCACCCACCCCCTGTTACGGTTTATGGTTGATAACAGAATACAAAATGTACATGTGAATGTTATGTATTGTGATAATGTGTGTGATGTATTACCCACCTCGGTAGACATAGCTCCACACGATAAACTTGGCCGGCTCCGATAATAACAAATGCACATGAGCAGCGGTAGAAAGGGGGAGGGGTGCCGCAAGTGAGTTTTTTTTATGACAGTGTTGTGAAATATACGGTCCACAGCTGTAGGGGAGCTCGTTGAGAAAACATGCGACAACAAAAGTGAAGATCAGCGAAGAAATGGCTTGAGTTACCGAGTTCTCCTTTAAAGCACAACAATTGCCTGCCGTTGACTTAGTTAGCCACTATGCATTGGTTTTGTCGTCATGTTTGGTGAGATAGCTAACGTGATTTTCGTGGGGCGTAAATAAAAAAAAAATATAGACCCCCCGCTAGTTCTGGCGCTTGTCTGAGGAACAACATAAGGATTTAATGTTCTATGTCAGGATTGTAGCATACAATTGTGGTGAAGTGAGTGACTTGTTGCCACGTCATCCTCATTATGTGTATGGCCAATGGGATACCGCCCTTAGCGTATATAGACTCTGTGTTCATGCCTCCTGGGATGCGTCATTGTCAAAAGCCCGCCCCCTTGTCTTCATTCCAAGAGACCGCGGAGGTATGCGTTTCAGCTGTGCAGCTGGTTGTTTTGATTTTAGTATTAAGTGATGCTGCATTGTTTCTTTATCTGTATCTGTTTAGTGTGACACTCGGCCATTGAGGCTGTGCGTGTTTTCGTGGTGACACCCACATTGTGGTAAGTTTTAATGTGGTACCGTTGTAACTTTTCGCGAAGTTTGTTTGTTTGAAAGATCTGGAATACGTTTTAGTGTGGCATGCCTTGGGGGCTTCCATAGCTGTGGCATCTCCTAATAGCCGCGTCGGAGTACCAGCTGTTGTTTATTGACTCACTAACGGACCCATCATATGACTTCTCTGTGCCTGTGATTACGTGTGTGTGTGTGCGCGCCGATATTAAATCAGGGAAATCTCTTTGCTCGCGTTAAAGCAAGGTTGAGCAGCCACATTAACAACTTGCGGTAACACTTTATTTTGATGGTCCCTTTTGAACGTGCTGTTGACTATAAATAACTTTGCAACTATATGTCAACTAACTTTCATTGGA
>FLSR01000305.1:210354-220598 GCA_900092035.1 Leuciscus waleckii | reverse complement strand
AAAAACACAGAGCTCCAGGAACACGCAACAAGGACAGGTAACTCGGACAACGAACCAGCACAAGACTACAAACACAAGGAGGCTAAATAGGGGAACAAACAAGGAGGGTAACGAGACAGACAGGTGGGACAAATTAACCAATAATCAGATAACAAGATGGGAGGGGCTAGACAATAGACACGAGCACATGGCCCAAAATAACAAAACACCCATGTGCAGCACAAGACAGGACAGGCATGTGACAACAGGTCCATGTACTCCATTTTGCCCCCCTTTAGGTAATGCTAACATTTTCATATATGGTATATGTAAAGCAATCAGATGTTGTTCTAAGCTATTCAAACATGCCAATTCTGGTGGAATGGGACAAACTCTCAAACTATTTGTCGCACATTCAGGTGGAATTACACCTTTATTAAGCTTATAATGGCATGTGTAACAAATCCACAGCTTGCCTCTAGGTGTATCCAGCCACTGACATGGCATTACACAGTTCTTATCACATTTGTGCAAATATTCTTCAGTTATACATTTATCTGAAATCAAAGCTATTCCTTTTCTGTTATAAATTCTCATTACAATTTAAAACCTGATGTTGAAACAGCAATCGATGGCAAACACAACACACAAAATCAGGCCCATATTTTACTAAATCCAAAAAGTGCTGCATAACAAAATCAAACTGTTCTGCTTTCACTTTAATTTGTTGCCTTTTAAATTTCATACTTGCTTTAACACATTGCTTATGCTCAGGGTTTCTATGATACTTTCTTGTACTAATGGCCTTTACGTTTTGCCTGTGCATCTGATTTAACCTATATTTATTTTTGCTTGTGTCCTTTAATTTGTCCTTATGCAACAAATTTTCCCGATACTTTCTTTTGCTCATGTGCTTTTTCATTTCCTTATACACCACATCTTTGTAGTACTTCTTTTTACAAACATTCTTTTTCTTTTCCTTATACACCACATCTTTGTGATACTTAATTTTACCTTTGAAATTCTATGTTTGAAGCACAATATCGAACATATTTCATTTTGGATTTGGAAATATATTCTGACATTGAAGCAAAACAATTTCCCACTAACTTCATATGTTCTGCACTGTGATTTTCCATATACTTGACAACAGCTAGTCTTATCTTCCGGTGACTGTTTTGAGAACCACTAATCACTTGAGCTACTGCTCTGAAAAAACTATTACCATCCTTTACAACTTGTTCCGTCTTACAAACAACACCTAAAGACCCACAAACAGTGGGTTCCTGTTTATTCTCTCTTTCAAAATTCAAATTAAATGTATTACATAATATTTGTGCAACTTCTGTAGATAGAGGACTATATGTAAATGTCATTTGATCTGCATTTTCCACAACTTCAACATCTGAATCACTAACAACTTCAACATCTGAATCAACTACCATTCCCGCTGCACAACACGTGTCATTTTGCTTTGTTTTTAATAAACTATGATGCTGTTGTTCAGTCCCAAACTGCATTTGCATTTGAATAATCTTGTTTTCCAAATCTAGAACATTATTACTGACGTACTGGTTTTGCAGTAGCCATAACAATTCAGTTGTTCAGGCTCATTAACACAAACTACAGTCTCATAATGATTTCCGTGGCAATTTTCTAAATAAATGCTATGTTTTGACAAACGTTTACCATTGCAACTGTATTTTAACCAACGACCATCATAAAATGTAAATATATCGATTCCTAAATAATCTGCTGTTGCTTGTATTTCAACTTCTGTGGCCCAGCTATTAAGATATTGCATTTTAGACTTCTTAATGTACTCTGACACTGAAGAATACTCTCTTCTCAAAACGTTTTGATATTTTTCACCATTCTCTTTCAGCTGTTGCACAACAGCTAGTCGTATTTTCCTATGATTTTTTTGTGTACCACTCACAGCTCGAGAGATGGCTCGGAAGAAACAGTTCCCATCAGGCTCTATACTGTCATTTTTGCATGGAACTCCTAAAAAGCCAACATGTGTAAATGCTGGAACAATAGATTTTTCAAAATCAACCTTTAATTGGCTGCACAAAGTTTGGCATGCATGTTTACAAATAGGACTTAACTCATGTTTTATTTTTTACACTAACACTAACAAATTCAACATCTGAATTAGCTTCAATAACATCATATATTTTCCTTTTCTTTGAACTATAATTACTTACTGAAATTTTACACTTGGTATTTGTATCATTATTTACCGGTACATCTTTTGCAGAATCCAAATCAAATTCAATGTCAGATTTCTTGTCAGACTCTTTACAATTCTCTGTTAGTCTTAAACACTTTTTACGTTTGCCATTTTTGATTTTTGGTATATTTTGCTGTGAAACAGAACCATTGTCCAAAACCAAGTCATTGGTCACAAAAGTCACAGGTTTTTTTTCACAAGACCTACTCACATCCTGAGTTTGCAATACATTTTGTGAAGGGTTGAAACCAAAGTTATCAGTTGGTTTACATGTGTTGAAAACAACAACAGACGTACCAATATCCGATGCTAACCCAAACATATCACGGGTGCCAAAATCAACCACCACAAAATAATCTTTGTGATGAATGACCACACTAACTGCACTATGAAGATTTAGCAGACACATTCCATCTCTCAACAAGTATTCTTGCAGCTTTTCATACATTACTGACTCCTGTTCTGACAATCCAAAATCTCTGTACACTGGCAGACCAATTTCTACATTCCAGTTCCTGCCAAACACATTGTGCTGTTCAATCAACTTACACAACTCCCGTTTACCATCTCTTTTCTGGCTTGCCTTAGCTACAAATGTGGCTAACTTACTCCCTTCCACACATATGTCATCAACATCTGTCTGTACCCATGTACACACAGGAGTAATCACATGTTTGATTGCAGCCACAACACTACATGCAATTGAGTCGTTCACATCGCAATTCAATGGTGCAGCCCCGACATCAGTCCCAGCTACAACAGAGAGCTGCAATTTTTCACAACATATACATGCATTAGAATCGCTCTTACTTTTGACGATTCTTGGTGTGCGTCGCATACGAAAGCCCTTCTTCCTCGGCATCTACAATAAATAAAAAACACACAAGTAATTTATGGCATTTAAATGTTTTTAAAAATATGAGAAATTATAAAGGAGTTATAAAAAACACTTTACATTTAAATTGTAGTACAATGTGCATTTAAAAAAAAAAAATTGTAAACAAATAAATAGAATGAGATTTATGTTCAAACTTATTTTCAGGGAGTGTTATTTAACTTTTAACTTATTTATTTTCAATAAATGCAAGACAAATTTTGCTGTTATCCTATTAAAACTCTTGAAATTTGTTACCAATTCAAGTTAAGTGATGATTATATTTCATAATGCATTCACGTTTATTTATTTATAAAGCACATTGTACAGTACATATAGTTTCCAAACAGCTATACAGTGGAGAATCAATTTGCAGTACTTGCAATACTATTATACATTATAATACCCAAGTGAAAAACATTTTATTTTATTAAAGTTATGCAATTATAATTGTGTGGGTATATTATGGATATAATTATGATTGAGGGATGTAAGTTATAGAAATGTGAGCGTCTGTGAATGGTAGTAAGGAAAAATCTGTCATTTTACAAATAAAAACGACACTTCAAAATTAAAGCTGTTTCTAATGATTTAACACAAGCTGTAAACCCAACAAAATTCTGCCTATGAATTAATATTTGTATAAAGAAAATAATTGATTTGTTTTTCACCAAATAAAAAACGTGTGAAGTAAACAAACTCACTTTTAAAGGGTTAAAATGCTGAAATTAAAAAAGGACCAATGTTGTTAAAAAACTAACAGTGGATTTGTCAAAGTGAAAATCACACTAAAACAATTAAACCTCAGTGTCGATAAAAATAACATTTAATCATCGAAACTCACCGTGTGTAATGTCTTCAAATTGTTGTCGTCGTTGTTGTTGTCGTTGTTCCTCTTGTTGTCTTGAAATATCAGAATAAGGCTTGAAATATCAGAATAAGTATCTCGAGCTGTGTATCTCTGTATTTGCTGGAAGCAAAAGGGGACGTATAGTTTACAGCATTTTGGTTTTAACCCAGCAAGGAGCATCTTTAAAAAAAAAAAAAATTTAAAAGATGCTCCTTGTTAAATTCGGACAAATTAAGTAATGTTTGGCCTGTAGTTGATATTTATGCACATATTTCACTTGAATTATAAGCTACAAATTATATTCATTTAATAATTTACAAGTTATGTAAAATTATGTAAAACCATATAACAATATTAGACGTGTATTGCACATTTAATTTATATTGAAATATCCTAAATAAAACCAATCAAATCACACTTAAGGCCCTATCTTACACATGCCAAATGTTTAAAATAAAAGGATTACAATGTAAAAGATTATTATTGTGTACATAAATATATGGTGGAATCCGGCTTGTCCCCTAGATGGTCTGCTCACGCGCTTTAACCTTGCGCAAGAGCAGATCCATTTGCGCTCTGGAGACGCGTTCGGTCTTTCCACTATCAAATTCCGTCTTTGTAGCATAATGTGCTTACACATCAAAATATTATCAGCTTGCTAGGCTAATTGATGTATAGAACATTGTAATAGGCCTATACCGAAATAATAATCATATTATTCTGTCTAATATTTAAATACAAAACGGCTCTGAAATGGGAACCGATCCGCTGTTCACTTAAAGGATCATAAATTATATTATTATTAAAACAACCATTAATGATTTAAAACCCAAATGTTTAGTCTAAAGCAAGTAAGGTAAATCTGACCTTTCAGTAGGGCTGGGTAGGCTACCGTGTTCGATACTTTTTAGGTATCGACCGAATTGCCTTGATACTATCGAGTATCGAAAAATGACATGTTGTTCGGTACCAGATTTCGATACCTAAGGGGTTAACTGGTCAACGTCAGTGCTCAAACAAATACATATGAACTGCACAACGACACACCTGAAGTCGCTCACTCACATACACGCAAACTCTACACACACGAGACGCACGGAACTCTCCGCGCACATACTCATATGAGACGCGAGCGCACACACAAACTCGTGCACATACTCAATTGAGACGCGAGCACACACACAAACTCTCCGCGCACATACTCAGATGAGACGCGAGCACACACATTTTCTGAGGCAGCTGTAGGCTAGCACCATGCACAATCAATGCCCACATTTTTAATAGTCAGATGTTATTCTGGTGTGATCCAATTGCGTAATTTGTAATTCTTTAAATATAATTACTTTTAAAATATTTGTTATTTCAAGTGTGATTGGCTGAGACATACAGAAAAAAAACAGTTGTTAAACCACTTGTCAGATCGAAGATTACGTTATCGAGGTAAGCTGAGTTTTTAATTTCGCTAAGATAAATATTATTTTTGTACATTTATAGATTAAGTAAAAGCATGAATACAAATACAAATGTCGTTTGTATTACATTTCAAAGAGCGGGGCCCCGCTATCTGCCCCACATTGATAAAATGTTCTTGCAGAAAAAAATGGCACTCAAAAGTCCATCAAAAATTACCTGTGTGAAAGGAGAGGAGTTCATCAAAATAAGAGACCAGTTTCGCTTACTAGCGGTAACGTTATGTACTTTGTATGTTGTTCAACAAATCGGTTTAGTTTTTAATACTGGTGCTAGATTATGTAGCCATATTTGGAAGTAAATGCTGGTGTGTTATTTTGTGCAGTATTCAGTGTTGGATGAGACCGTGAACCGTGGGAAACTATACCATGAACTGACAGAGTTGGGCGAACGGGTTATGCTAAAATTTGCTGGGATGGATGCAGAAAGGAAATATTTAAAAAAAGAGCTGGCCAAATCTCAGATCATGATTGAAAAGATGGAACAGGAGTTGGACATTACAAAGGCGGCACTAGCTTTTATAAAAGATGGTACGTAAAGACTGTTTTGTTTATTTTTGTTTATGATGTATAAAACTTCATTGTCTTTTCTTGTTGGAATATATTAATATGTACAGTTTGGTTTTGCACTGAGCCTATATAAATTGTCAGATTAACTGTATTTAAATTACAGATAATTTGGAACTTGATGATGGAGCTGCAGAGAAGATCGAGATAGGAGAGATGGACATGGACGTTGCAATGAAGGAAGAGATGACTGAGCCAGTGGAAAAGGAGGAGGCAGCTCAATAATCTTTTTATTTTTTTTATTATTTTTTTTATAAAATATATTGAACAAAAAATTTTAGATGCTGTGAATGTCTTTTGTGATTTGTAGTCTAGAAATACAAAGCAGGTATAAAAATAGAAAGTTGATTAGCCTATGTGTTATTTAAAAATTTAGAATATGTCAGTTTTTTCTCTGGTATGTCCCAATAGCGTAATTTGTAATTCTTTAAATATAATTACTTTTAAAATATTTGTTATTTCAAGTGTGATTGGCTAAGACAGACAAAGAATCGTTTTATAATTTTAAAATTTAAACCGGTACAAAAACATGATACTGCGCTGGAAGGGCGACGTGACGTCTCGGCTCTAGCGCTGCGGTGGCTGATGGGAAAAATCGCCATTATGTGAGGCAACTTTTGAACAGACTTCACACGTTTGATAAGAGTCATGGCCTGAACACATCTACATGAGAATATTCAGTTATAGTAATAGCGCCACCTACTGGTAACCGGAAGTGTCATGTTTAACACGTTGATGCCGTTCTAGCAACATGTTAAAAATACCATTGACTTCTAAACATGCTAGAAACATGTTAAAACATGCTAGCAATACTAAGCTAAGTGCTAAAGCATGCTAATATAATGAAACAGGATGTTGTTGTTACTCAAGAAGGCAATGTCCAATCTGCGCCAAACTTCACACTTTTGATAAGCGTTCTGTCTTGAACACATGACAATGCTCATATTCAGTTACAGTCAAAGCGCCACCTGCTGGCAACAGGAAGTGACATGTTAAACACTGTTGTGGACTCCTAATAACATATAAAAAAGTGCCAGCAAGTGCTAAACATGCTAACAAAATTCTAGAAACATGCTGAAACATGCTAGCAAACAGTTAGCTAAGTGCTAAAGCATGCTAGGACTGAAATTCAGGTGGAGCAAAGGAGCACACTGATTGAAGTTTTAGAGATCCGACTAAATAGTAATGTCCACCAGCTGCTGAAGTCAACAGGTTAGATGTTTTCAGACACCAGTTAACCCTGTTGACACCATATGAGGAGATGCTGATTCTGGAAGTACAAAATCACCAAATCATTTAAACTGTTGCTGTTTTTGTGGTTCTGTTTATGGAAACTACATCCTGTTATATCGCACGATCATACGTGAATTTGCAAGATCTTGTGGGTCCTCGTGACTTCAGCTGTCAGTCATGGCCGCAGCCGTTCCGCAACAAACCCCGACCTGGTGTGTATTGAAGGACGGCGGAGCACGGAGCCGACGCGCAGTTGGTGGAAATCCAGGGCAACACATCGCCATTATATCAGAGGCTAATAATGGGTTTTCCGTTTAGAGCAACAACGTGTTAGACCAATCTACATAGAGTGAGCCTCAACCTCTGATTATTGTATAGCATTATTATTACTAAGTGTACGTGGGAAACCACGGCATGATTAGCTATACAAGTTACCATTAGAGAAAGTTAATTTGGTCAGCTTATTTCTATTGTAATGGTCGTGACCTCTGGTTAGATATAGGCTAATCTTACCTTAATTATGTGTGTTCAGATCTATGGGGAATACATAATAAACTTTCAGAAATTAACAAGCATGGTGCGGTTATCTAAAAAGTAGCCTAGTAGTCAAATCACCTCTGTCTAATGACTAAAGGCAGGCATACACTGTGCTGTCTGTGCGATTTCAGAAGGTTACCTACTCCACTCAACGAGTAGATCGCATGCGATGGAAAGCCAAAGCCCAGGATTTATGTGCTCACACTATACGGTCCGAACGTCGAGCTGCGTCTTGTCACAACCTCCCCGTCTAGGGTTAGGAATGCCGATGACAAACAAAAGCATCAATTGAATTGATACATCTATCCCTTCTCCTGTCCCAGCTCACATACAAATATTACAAAAAAATGAAAGAGTGTCAAAAGTAAGTTTTTATTAACATAGGAATGAATAACAGGAAGCGTGAATCTTCAGGAGGGGTTCAAGCCAAAATAACAAACAAAAATAGTTTTAACTGAAGGGAATTAAATGTAATTTACCTAACAAAAGAAAAACCCCAAAGAAAATACAAAAGACTTCCCTTACTCCCTAACTGACCATAAACAGGAGAAAATTACTCAAGAAAACAAGAATGGCAACCTCCTCCCTACGGCTTCCAAAATAAACTAATTAAACATCAGCTTAATGACATAAATCAGTAACAGCTTAAATAAACAAGAAAATATAAATAAAATATAATACAAAAGAGAAACTTATGATACCAAAGTAACAAGACAGATGGCCTCATAATTCGACGGTGACAACCCCACACAGGGAAACCTCACTGAACGAACCACACTACAACATTTAGAACTCCAACAATAAACTAAATGTCTGGGGCAGGAGTCAGGCGATGAGGGACAGAACAACAACGGCGCTCTACGACGCGTGCCCATGAAGCTCTCCTGCATTCTTCTTCTTCTTCTTCTTCTTCTTTAGGGTTTATCGGCAGCTTGCATCCATTAATGTTGCACTACCGCCATCTTCCGGATTTATTTTCCTTTCATGTCCATTTACATCATATTCTTCTCATCAGACCTGTTCTTGATAAAAAAAAGAAAATATTTCCTCGATGGAGAGAGGCTATTTCCATCTGCCTGGACAGCTTAATCCCACGCCTTCCTGATCTCCCCGAGCCCGCTCGTCGCCTCTGGACAAGCGGCCCCGCGAGTCAGTGAGTGAACCAAGAAAGTGAGTGAACCAAGCCCAGTGACTCGCCGTCGCAGGAGGAAGAGGAGGAGGACTCGCTCGGCTCGCCAGGCTCCGGTGGGCGTACCCAGATGCCTCGCCCTGCCGGCCCCGCCTCTGCGCCTCGCCCTGCCGGCTCCGCCTCTGCTCCTCACCTCACCTGCGCCTATCAAGCTCCAGGAGCCTTTTCCAGAGGCCGTTTCCAGCCCGGAGGCTTTAGCCTTGAATTTCCCCAAGTATTTTTTTAGGGGGGGCAGTAGGTACCCTGAGAGGGCCATGGAGGTGGCGCCTACATAGACCATTGTAGTGCTTTACACGTCTAAGCTTCCCATGCTGCTGGTCCCATCCAGCCCTGTGCGCCACACGCCCTGGTGTCCGTCCGAGTCTGCTCCGCCCTGGTGTCCGTCCGAGTCTGCTCCGCCCTGGTGTCCGTCCGTGTCTGCTCCGCCCTGGTGTCCGTCCGTGTCTGCTCCGCCCTGGTGTCCGTCCGAGTCTGCTCCGCCCTGGTGTCCGTCCGAGTCTGCTCCGCCCTGGTGTCCGTCCAAGGGTGCTCCGCTGTGGCCACCTGCACCAGTGACGTCCTGGAGTCTTCTTCTTCTTCTTCTTTAGGGTTTATCGGCAGCTTGCATCCATTAATGTTGCACTACTGCCATCTTCCGGATTTATTTTCCTTTCATGTCCATTTACATCATATTCTTCTCATCAGACCGGTTCTTGATAAAAAAAAGAAAATATTTCCTCTGCTTTGTTCATTCTCCCCACTTTGCAGTATTTCCCTCACTCCTGTCCCTATTATTCCAACTTTTCCTAACTCTTCCATCATATTTTTCCTCTGTTCTTCATATTGTCTGCAACTCAACAACACATGCTCTATAGTTTCTGCAACCTGACAACAACCACAAAAACCAGTTGGGTGCTTCCTTATAATGTGTAGTGTGCTATTCAAATTACTATGACCTATCCTTAATCTTGTCATAACTATTTCTTCTTTTCTATTCCCTCCCCTATTCTTCACAACCCCTACTTTATTTTGAATAGCATACAAATGTCTCCCTTTAGTTTCCCTGTCCCACTGATGTTGCCATTCTCTAATGGCTTCTTTCCATATTACACAGAAAGAGGCTCTGTGTTTGAGGTGTGCCTTTATATGCATCCACAGATGTGCCACCAATTAACTCAAATGGAATCAATTAACCTATCAGAATGTAATCATCTGGAGTTTTCTTTTTGTTTAAAGACACATTAACTTAAGGTTAGTGAAAGACTTTGATGAAAGTGATAAAAAACTACATAAAAGTTCTCCCTCGCTCGATTCTGAAATTTAAAAAATGC
>FLSR01000305.1:174710-210024 GCA_900092035.1 Leuciscus waleckii | reverse complement strand
TCTCTCTCTCTCTCTCTCTCTCTCTCTCTCTCTCTCTCTCACACACACACACACACACACACACACACACACACACACACACACACACTAACCCATCACACAACACTTTCTGCATTTGTAAAAACCCTTTAATAACTTTTGTTATACCAGATTTACAAATGAGGACGACCCCAAGGGATTTTTTTTTTGATTTTGTCAGGTTTTGGTCACTTCTGGGTACAATTTTAATAATTCAGATATTTACAGATGCATCAAAGAATTCAGCTGATAGAATCAGAGTATCAGTTATTGTTCCAGAATTGAATATCAGAGTGTGATAAAGGTTTAATGAAGGATTGTCAGTATATACAGGAGAAATACTTGCATTATTGTTAGCGTTACGGTGGATATATATCAATAATCTGTTCAGACTCAAGCTCGTCTTTAACCGGTTTACAGTGCAGAGACTCACAGCAGAGCAGAGACTGTAATACTGATGAGAAACACTACAGAATAAAAATGATGGGGCTT
Organism: Leuciscus waleckii; assembly: GCA_900092035.1. Classification (NCBI taxonomy): domain Eukaryota; kingdom Metazoa; phylum Chordata; class Actinopteri; order Cypriniformes; family Leuciscidae; genus Leuciscus; species Leuciscus waleckii. Next base: position 209,514 of record FLSR01000305.1, on the reverse strand, counting down.
ATGAGGGTATTTTTGTGGATATCAGCACACAACGACAGATAATCAGCAGGGCAGAAATCAAGGAAATTATTAAAAAGACAATTGGAACACTGTTAAAAATAGGTAAACATAACACAATGTGACTGAGATATGATATTTTCAGAATGAAAATACACTTTGATTTTATAGATAGTCCGCGAAAAGAGTTAAAAGATAGCCTATGTGTTATAATTTATTGTTTCAATATCTGTAATATTCAATATTACTTTTTTTAAACAATATAGAAGACATCATGGTCCATGGAGAAAATAAGCTTTTCAAAGCTTCACAAAATGATTCACTATTTAGGGAATGCTGGCGTGTTTTGGCTGCCGCTCCTCTCTCCCGTTTTGTTTGTTTGTTTCAAATATTAGACAATGGTTTGGAGCATTTGAAGTTTGAGGAAGTTTGAAGATTGAGGCGGTGGCGGAGGAAGCCACTTCAAGGAAGTTTGAAGAATGAATAACCTTTCAAACTATTGAACTACGATGTGCGTTAGTTTTTACCTGTTGGCCTATTGTTCCTAATTTTAAACGTCTGTTGCTGGAACAAACTTTCCTGGTGCCCTCCTCTGGATCTACACTTCTGCGAGGCTGCTATTAGTGTAATGAAGCACCGGACTCAGAGGGATCCATTTGCAGCTTTTATTAGAATAGTCGGACAGGCAGGGTAATCAACAGCAGACAGGGCAATGGAGGAAACGCAGAGAAGATCAGAGTCACAGGCAGAGGTCGAGGCAGGCAGCAATAAGCAAGGTCCAGTAAACAGTCCGAGTCTGGGCAGCCAGAGAAAAATCAGGAAACGAGTTAAACAGTCCAAGGTCAGAAATACAACGCAAACACGGGAAAAACCGATCAGAATTGATGGCCAGGGCAAATCAAGACTTCACAGAGAAGTGGTTTGTGGAAGTGGCTTTTATGTGTGTGTGTAAATGAGGTGCAGGTGTGTTGCGCAATCAGTCCCAGGTGAGAGGCATGATGGGAATTTGAGTTCGGTAGGAAATGGTTAATATTCTGGAGACGGATCCCTTCGGTGGTGCGGGAGCCTCCTCTGCAACAATTAGTGTGGATTCCTCCCGCACGGCACTAAGGTACACTGTTTGCCAATTGCTGAAATTGAAACTGAACTTTTATTTAGCACACGATACCTATGCTAACTGTGATGATGTTGGAATACTCCGGCGTTAACGCTCCTCAAGGCGCAGTGTTATATGTTCTTCATATGATGCTGATGCTGTTTCCTATCCTGCATTTCTTCGTAAACCTCAAAGGTCGGTGTATAAATCTGTTGGGATTAACCATAACAACTTGACTGTGCTAACATACAAAGAGCATTCACAGGAGGTTTCAGAGTCCCCGTGCCTGTTGAAATCTGCGAGTTTTAATGTCGCTCTGTCAACAATAAAGGGTGGCTTTATCTGACATCATTCTGGAAGAAAAACTTGACTTTTTAAGTATAGTCGAAACGGTTTCAGGTGTGTGGTCTTGTCAGTTTGTATGGTCCTGATTATTGTGCTCATTTGCCCCAGCTGTGTCTCGTTCCCTCATCCCACTGTGTATTTAAACCCTGTGTGTTCTCTTGTTCGGGGTCAGTTATTGAATGTATGAATGTATGTATCTTCCGTGAGTTTTGCCTGTTCCAGTTCTGAGTTTTACAAAGTCTTGGTTAATTAAACTCTATTGCTGCATTTAGATCCGACTACCGTCTCTGCTTCCATGCAGTTCATGACACATACACTAACTTTTTTAACTAAATGTTTTATAAATTTTAGTTCAATAATATTTATTTAATATTTGATGAGATCTTTTGGTACTAAATACTGTTTGTGCAATAATGATGGTCCATCAATGACAAAAAATAACTTTTTTTCTACAATTTTTTTTATAATTTATATTACAGTTATGGAGAAAAGGGTTTTAAATTCCAATGCAAAGAGGCAAATTAGAGTCATTTTGTGGCTATATAATAATTTCCATTTGTAATGCCATGGTTTCCCCACTAGGTGCCTGTATGGCTCTTTATTAAATATATGCATCTACTAGTCTAGTTGCTCAAAAGAGTCGTAACTGCTTACTTTTTTTGTAGGTTTTGCATTTGAATAAATATTTAGACATGACTAAACACTAGATTTTTCAAATGATACATTTAAAAAAGTTTATAACTTGTTTCCTATTATATTTTAATGACACTTGTATAAACACACACAAGTGAATATTAATGAATGCAAGAAAATACTGAATTTAACCCAAGAAAAGTAACAAATTGTGCTAAAAAGGCAAACTGCATTCAACAAAATATATTTTCCTTATATATACAGTAGGCTATATTCATGTGATTTGATAGTGTATTAAGATCGAAATTGAGCCAATGAGGGTATGATTTAAATAACATAATTTAATACAGTATATGTTTGTATACTAGGGTAGGCTGAAAAATACAGTAGGCTACACTGCCTATCAAGTCAATCCCTGGATATTGAATTCATTGCTAATCATTTTAAATAACCAGCTATATAGACAAACTTTATATTACTGTAATGGTCTTACTGTAGTGTGTTTTGCTAAATTATAAATAATTAATAAATAATAAAATATTATAACAAATTTTAGCAATTTTGTTGCACTGAACTATATAGCAAGAGTAGGAAAAAATCACAAAGTTTAATGCTATTTAAATTAAAGAAACTTCATAAAATAAATGGTTCCCTTCATTCGGATGTCTTGTTTTAACTGTTTCCGAGTGTCATTCAACTGCCATAACTACAGTCTACCGGCCTCCTAAAGCAAACAAAGACTTTCTATCTGAGTTTGCGGATCTGTTGTCGTATCTGTGCCTTAAATTTGAGAGAACTCTTTTTGGGGGGGGATTTTAACATCCAGATGGACAGAAAAGACTCTGCATTAACAAAGGACTTCTTGTCCTTGCTGGAGTGCTTTGGTTTAAATCAATTTGTTGACTGAACTACACATAACAAATTACATATTTTAGATCTAATGATATCAAATGGGTCTTTTGTGTCTGGGTTGTCTACTATTGACTTAGGATTGTCTGATCATCTGGCAATCTTTTTTGATATGCATATACCTGTTGCTAATGTAAGAACTGATTTTCCTGCTAAGACAAAAACTCACCCTGCAAGAAAGACATAAAATGCACCCTGAACAGCAGATAGCAAAGACAGAGCACAGGACATAGCCCTGCCCAAACTTATCTCCTTGTCTCCTTGTTTGACTTCAACTCATCCCCCTCTCTCTCCCCCTCCCTCTCTCCCTCTCCCTCTCCCTCCTCAACTCACTGAAAGTTCATTAAGAATGTCTATATATCACATATGGTGTATCTTGTGATTATGTTGTTTTTTCCTTCTCATGTTTGGTATCATTTTAAGTGTCTCAGTGCGATTGGTAAAATGGTCTTAATTTCATTGCAGTATTGGTTTAATGAGAAAGATTGGAACTTAGGAGAATACTGTTTCTCCTCTCTGAGTGATATCTCTTTAAGATATCTCAAGGAACCAGGTGCTACCCCCCTGGGGTACATGGATTGGCCCAAACAACTCTAAACAACATTTGTATAACCCCTTTTTTTCTGGTCTGGTCATTTAAGGCGGGGGGACAGAGCAATCTTTGGGACTCTTTACCAGGCATCCCCCATACAGTAATGTATGTCAGTATTTTCCTGTTGGAAAGCCCTGACACATTACTGTGTGTCTCTGTCAGGAAAACATTGCTTACTTTTAGAGTCATCTTTGAGTAAATTATGTCATGTATTTTTCTGAATTGGCTTTTAATCATTTACTTCTGTAATTGGCATGATACATTTTTACCTGACAAATAAATGTTAGATCGAAGACAATTTTTGTGGAGGCAAGCAGAAATCATCTCTCTGCTTGCAGTGCGTCAATCCCGCTTTTCGTCAAGGTAAGTGTATATAGACCCTTTTACAGTTGTTAAACACACACGCACGCACCAGTTTATACGTCATCAATAGCGGTTCACTTCCGCGATTTGGTACGATTGCGTTCATATCAGCAGCGAACCGTACCCGAGTTCACATGAACCGTACCCCAGACCACCTTTTTAAGCGGACTCGAGTACGGTTCACGGGTGCGCACCCGAGTTCGGAAAACAGCGTTCACATCATCCAAACGAACCGAACTCTGACGTCATTCGAACCCGGGTGCGCACCAAAAGTGCTAGTGTAAAGCGCCCTTAGTCTCCTCGCACCCTCAGGAACCTGACGATCTTGTCGTGCTTTCCCAAGGATTTTCTATTTACTACATCATGATGTACGGGAATCGAGGCAATATACTCTTTGAGGGTAGAGGGAGACAGCCTTCGCTCCAACCCATCTTGCAGAAAGGAAAGAACAGAACTAACCGAACATCTTCCGGGGTCTTCTTGGTCAGAAGGACACCACTCAATGAACAGGTTCCACTTCAGAGCGCAAGCATGTCTCGTAGAGGGCGCTCTCGCAGAAGTGATGGTGTCTACGACTGCTTGTGGTAGCTCACCTAAGTCCTCCGCATCCCGTCCAGGTACCAGGCAGAGTGTCCAGAGGTCTGGACGTGGGTGCCATACGGTGCCCCGTCCCTGAGAAAGGAGGTCCTTCCTCAAAAAAATGGGCCATGGAGTGGCTGTCGAGAGGAGCATGAGTTCTGACAACCAGATCCGGTTGGACCAATATGGGGCAACTAGCAAGACCTGCTCCTTGTCTTCCCTGACTTTGCACAGTGTCTGTGCGAGAAGGCTCACTGTGGGAAATGCATACTTGCGTAGGAAGTGCTGGAAAGGCCCTGTGACGTGGGAGGATCGAGACATGAAAGTATGCGTCCTTCAGGTCGATCGTTGCAAACCAATCTCGGGGACAGATGCACTCGAAAATGCTTTTTCTGCGTTAGCATCTTGAACGGGAGCTTGTGCAGGCCCTGATTCAAGGTTCGCAGGTCCAAGATTGGTTGTAACCCACCCAGTAGCGCGGGAAGGGGGGTGCTGCCCCCTGGTGGGGGGCTGTGGACTAACATAATATTGTACTTAAAAACGTTAAATAATATTTTAAAACATGGACAGTGTTAACTAATTCTCCTATGCCTAATGTAGTTGGGTGTTCAAGCTACGGAGAAAATGAAATAAAGTTTGAATTTGTCATGTTTTGTTCCGATCAGAGCATGTGAGCGGAGAGTGCATTTCTGAATATTCCGCTCGCTCATAGAGACAGAGCGCACGCGTCATAATCTGAAGACCACGCCACCGGGGGGGAAAACAGTCCAACGGTCTCCATTGACTTTACATTGCGAGAGGCTGCCTCTTTGTAATAATGCCTAAAAGCTGCTATGTGACAAGGTGTGCACTAACACTGCCTCCTCTCGTATTTTGACTTATCGGAAGTGGAGATCAGTTGATCCTTCTGATTTCTCTGTTTTTATTGACTCTTCATTAAGTTGTTTTACTCCATCTGACCCTCTGGAGAAAAGGGTTTCTATGTTAATTCAGCTCTCCTATCTGGCCTGGATTTACTTGCTCCTCAAAAGTCACGCTGTGGAGGACTTGCGTATGATGAAAACATCTTGCTGCAGAATGGAGCGTCGGTGGCGTCTCTCAGGTCTGACTGGTCATTATCAAATGTGGAAAGACTGCTTACAAGAATATAAGGCTGGAATTGTTTCTGCCAGATCTGACTATTTTTCTAAAATGATTGATGACAATTTTAGACAACTTTTTAATTCAATTAACACATTGTTGAATCATAAAACTGTCTCTCATGTCACTGCTTCTGATCATCTCTGTAATAAGTTTCTGGATTTTTTTTTGTCACCAAAGTTGAAAATGTTCGTAGAGGTTTGTGTACTTCTACTTTACTGTCTTCTACTGCTGTTTATATTCCTTCTTATTCTGGTACTAAGTTGTATAAATTCTGTACAATTGACTCATATTCTCTTTTAGCAGAGGTTTCAAAAATGAAAGCAGCCACTTCTTTACTAGATCCCATATCATTTGGTCTGATTAAATTATGTTTTGCTTCTTTGTGTCCCTTTGTTCTGAGTATTATAAACGACTCTCTGTGTACTGGGGTTGTACCAACAACTTTTAAAACCGCTGTAATTACCCCGGTGCCTAAAAAGTCAAATATTGACTAATTTCCGTCCCATATCTAATATCCTTTTTTTGCTAATCTTTTGGAACGAGTGGTTGCTTCTCAGTTGATTTCCTGAGAACAATCTCTTTGAGCCTCTGCAATCAGGCTTCGTAAATTACATAGTACAGAAACAGTCTGGTTAGGGTCAACAATGACTTGTTAATCGCCTCAGATTCTGGCTGTCTTTCAGTTTTGATCCTACTTGATCTCAGTGCCGCTTTTGACACTGTTGATCACTCAGTTTTAATTACTCATCTTGAAACTGTTTTTGGGGTTTCAAATTCTGTTCTTAATTGGTTTAAGTCCTACCTTTTTGATCGGGTGGATTTAGATCTGAGGTTAATGTTGTGCAGTCTGGCGTCCCCCAGGGGTCAATTTTGGGCCCTCTTCTTTTTAATATTCATGTTTATCCTCTTGGCCAGCTTTTGAGATCACTTGGTCTAAAATGTCACTTCTATGCAGATGATACCCAGATCTATTCATTTTAGATCTAATGACATTGTGCCTGTTAATTTTCTTTCTGGGTGTATTTCTAAGATGAAGGAATGGATGAGAGATAATTTTCTTTCTCTTAACAGTGAAAAGACTGAGATTATGCTTGTTGGTTCACCCCACCAACTACACAAGGTAGAGCCGGTCACTCTAACTCTTGGTGGCTCAAATGTGGAGTTTCAAATAAAATTGAGGAATACAAAATTGAGGAATCTAGGAGTAATTTTTGATGCCAATCTAACGTTTGAGCCACATGTTCTGAATACTGTTAAAATTTCATTCTTCCATCTTAGAAATATTGCCAGATTGCGTCCAATGCTGTCGTTTACTATTGCTGAGAGATTGATAAACACTTTTGTGTTTTCCCGTATCGATTACTGTAATGCCTTGTTAGCTGGCGTGTCAAAAGCTACCTTAAACAGAATGCAGGTTTTGCAAAATTCAGCTGCCAGAATCCTTACTAGAACTAATATACGAGACCATATTACTCCCGTTTTGGAGTCTTTCCACTGGCTTCCCATTAGGTTTAGGGTGGATTTTTGATACTTACTTACACTGCATTGCACTGCATGGTTTGCCACCTCAATACTTGACTGAGCTTTTAACTCCATATACTCCAACACGTGATCTTCGTTCTTGGAAACTGGTCTTTTAACTGTTCCCTAACTCGTTTAGGATTAATGGGAGACAGGGCTTTTTCTTCATTAGCTCCAAAACTTTGGAATTCTCTACCGATTGAGATTAGGCAAGCTAAATCTTTTGGTATTTTTAAATCACAGCTTAAAACTCTTTTTTTTTATATATGTAATGTTCAGTGCGTATGAACATGTGTGCTGCAGTCCATACCTCAGGAGTCTGTGTGATACTGAATCTGCACTTACTATTAATGTAAAGCAGCCTTAAATATCTCATACATGATCTAGGAATTATTTGTTTATATTGTTTCTATTTAATCCGTAAGTTGATGATTGAGAATGTGTGTCTGTGTAAATATGTAGCTTTTGTGTGTTTAATTGGTCGTCTGCACTGTTCTTTGTGAATCTGCAAGTATGTTGTGAAAAAACAAAATTAAACCACTTTTGTAAGAAAGTTTTGTTGGTGTGTATTTTTGTATAAAAATATATATTTTAATATTTAGCTTTGTTTTAGAAAAAAATGTGTTTTTGTTTGTAAAATATACAATGAAATATGAAGAGGATGTGTGAATAGTTTACATCACGCGGAGCCGTATGAGGATCTAAACCGAAGAAGAAGAACAACGCTTGTGGAGTTTCATGTCTTATTATCAGTCCTCATTAATTGACTGTATTGGACTGTGTTTGGGCTCATAACTCAAGTCAAGTCAAGATACCTTTATTAATATAGAGCTTTTTACAGTACAGAATGTTTTAAAGCAGCTTTACAGAGATAACAGGAAAATAATGCAACAAAGTTTGTTTCTAAGAAAATAGCGCCACAGTCCATCTTAAGAACGTTCAGTGACGATTCAGACTCAATCTCGTCTTTAACCAGTTTACAGTGCAGAGACTCACACAGCAGAGCAGAGACTGTAATCTGATGAGAAACACTACAGAATAAATATGATGAGGGTATTTTTGTGGATATCAGCACACAACGGCAGATAATCAGCAGGGCAGAAATCATGAGCATTATTAAAATGACAATTGGAACACTGTTCAAAATAGGTAAACATAACACAATGTGAATGAGATATGATATTTTCAGAAAATATGAATGAAAGGAGGAATGAAAATACGCTTTGATTTTATAGATATTTTGCAAAAAGAGTTAAAAGAAGCCTATGTGTTATCATTTATTGTTTCAATATCTGTAATATTTAATAACTTTTTTTAAACAATGTATATAGTAGACATCATGGTCCATGGAGAAAATAAGCTTTTCAAAGCTTCACAAAATGATTCACTGTTTCGAAGCTTGGCCTGGCGACTCCTGCTGGTCCAACAGTGAAACTGCAACACAAACCAAACGTGCAGAAAAACAGCTTTTACAAACACATAGCAAATGTTTTATTAAAGGTTAAATCTATCAAATGCAATTAACTAATCATTTAATAAGATTAAATATCAAGTGTCTTTATAATTTGGGTAATTGTCTTATAATAATCAGTAATAATCTTCATTGCATATGTTGTGCAATTCCCTAAAACTCCCATATTTTGGATACTGCACAGAAGTCTGGGGTAATACATACCCTAGTAACACAAGATCTCTCTTTTTGTTACAGAAAAAAGCATTAAGGATTATCAACTACAGAGAACACAGTTTTTATTTGTAAATTCTAGGCTTCTAAAATTTAAAGATTTGGTTGATTTGAAGATTATGATTTTTATGTGGAAAGCTAAGCAGAGAGTTCTGCCTATGGTCGTACAAAATGTATTTACTCCTGTATCAGAGGAAGATGGCCATAGAAGGCAATATCATTTTAAAACTCTTTTTGCACGTACTACACAAAAACAGATGTGTTTGTCTATTTACGGAGTTAAACTGTGGAACACCTTGGACTATGAACTGAAGTGCTGCAAAAGTGTTTGTAAATTTAAGAATTTGTATAAGGAAAAAATACAGGAATGTTACAAGAAAAATGATGACTAACACGCTTAAAATGATGATAATTAAGTGTAAAGATAGGTATAATTGAAAATATTTGGTGTTTGGGGTGAGGATTGGGGTTGATCCATTTATAAAGTAGCTGTTTTTTATTTATTTTTTCTGATGTGCACAAATAAGTGACAGGTATTATAAGATTTTCTTCTTCCTGTTCCTTTTTTTCTTTTTTCTTTTCTTTTATTCATTCATGCATGTAATGAATGAATGAATGAATGAATGAATGAAAAAATTAGGAAAATGTATCTCTTGGTTTTATTAGTGAAATGTTCTCATAATTTTTTTATACAACACTGAACCACAATTTTATAAATATGAATAAAATATACACAATATTTTAAATTTAAATGGAAATTACAAGGCCCATGATTCATTTTTTTACAGGGAAGCAACATGAAGGACACAAAGACTAACGTCTGCCAATCAAAAGTTTATTAAATTCTAAAAGGAAAGGAGACTGTAGAGATGACAGTGTTATAATGTCTTCCTTCAGGTGAGAGGTGAGCGACAGGCAACACAACACAGCTAACACTTCCCACATAACAACATGTTTGCACAGAGTGGTTTGATTCAATAAATCTAAGTGGAGATGAACAACTGAACTGATATAGAGACTATCATTCACTGGGGAAGTGGGAAGTGGACACACTTGTGGTTTAAAGAGTCTCTGGTGTAATGATACAGTTTAAACGTCGACATGTTTTAAACTCTGAACAAGACAAATTAAGGCTTTTCTGCTGGGTTGTGGATTGAGCAGTCATGAGACTCATTCTAACAGCTGATCTGAGATCAGATTTCACTGTATGTCAGATCACATGATCATGGACCTGTCAGGGAAACAGGCATTCCTTCAAACTAGAAGTATTTCATATGCAATAGATTAAATGAAACAATCATAAAGTCTTTACAGTCACTGAACACCACACAATATAATGTAAATCTTCCAACAGCTCAATCTGCTCTGAAAGAATGACCAGTAGAGGACAGGAATAACCAGTTAGACTCCACCTTGTGAAGTGTCATATTTCTAAACTCCTACAACACTCACCTGTGTGGAATATACTTTCGGTTTGAGTTTGCTGTGTTTTTACACGTTTGGACACCAGAACAAAAGACCAGAACAAAACTTTTACCATGTAAGTTTTCATGTTTTTAAATATAAACTCAGCCTGTGCAAGTTTGTGTTATTAAACCAATAGTTTTGTCTGTTTGTGGAAAACTAAACCTGCTATAACAAGGAAATTAATCATCGTAGTGTAGTGAATGTTTCCAGTTGTGTGATTATGATGATTACAACAGTTTTTTTTTTTAATTGTGGGGTTATTAATATAATTATTAAATTATTCTAAATTGATTAATCCAATGAGAGGATAGCAGGGACAATAATTTAATAAACTTTCTTTTTGTCCATTGGAGTACCTAGAGATAGAGTAACGACTGAGACAATCAACACATTACTATGTGTTACATTTAACAAATAAGCTTTAAAGCCCACTCTAAAAATGAAACATCCGCCTAAAAGTCAGACCATCAGACCACCGGGATCTCTGTGGACGCGATCCAGCCGAGAAGCGATAGAGGCGGCGCGCAGAAAGAGAAAGCAGAAGCGAGCAGTGTTGCCAGCGCCTTTGTCGCTATTTTTAGCGACTTTTCAGACCCCTTTAGCGACATATTTTCAAAAAAGCGACTAGCGACAAACCTCAGTAACCTCCAAATGTTGCCAGCACAGTTCTGCGAGCGCGAGGTCTTGCTTTCTCCCTGCCGTCACACCCTGTGAATGGATGAGAGAGGAGCAGCAGCACGGCAGCTGACAGACGTGAATGAGTTGTTGTTTTTACTGCTTGTCTTTTGTTTTATATTTAAAGAATTTAGTTTGACCCTATTTTCCCCTTTCTTTTCTTGTGCTTATCACTTGTAATACTCACTATTACAATGCTTTAGTTCACCCAGTTCCCGAACTCTCTCAATTCAGATAATTTTACACATAAAAAATTTAGTCATTCACTAGCTAGCCTACTCGTTAAATTGTCTGACAAAATAAAATATATGAAATGAGAACAGCTTTATTGTACATTCGGCTATATCAGAGTCCTGCACGGGTCCATTTTTGGAGACCCGCCCCCGCCCGTACCCGTTAAGTTCAGCACCAGATCCGACCCGTCACCCGTGATAATATCAAAATTAAATCTGCACCCACCCAGACCCGTTAATATTTGGCCCGTTACCCGACCCGTGCCCGCGATAAACCACACAGGTGACGCGTTCATGTAACATTGGTCCTCAAATCATTACGTATTTTGCAATGTAATGTAACTTCATAACGTTGCACTCTTTTATAAGTTATAAATAGCTAGCAAGATAATAATGGTAACGTTACAGTATCTAAGTAATTATTCTAGCGATGTGTAATGCTAAATAAGGTTTGCTAGTACATTACGTCCTCTGTCTGCACCTCTTGTACTATAGGGTTTTAGTACTTTAAATATCAGGACAAAATCTTATATGTCCTAACAGAGAGGTCTACTGATGACCGGACTGAACACAATTCATTTTTTAACTTTTCACTTGATGTATTGCACTTATATTTATATACTCTAAAAGCAAAGTACACTCTGACTGGATCTCACAACTCCTGAAGAGACGTATATTTCTCTGTACTGAATATTGTGCTTCACAGTTTAGACTGTCAGTTCATGATCTTCATATGTAACAGGAACATTAATCATGATCAAGTCATTTTATATATTTTATTCCCAAAGGATTCAGAAACTTCAAATTGAACTATGTCTGAATCTTTTAATTCTTACAAGAACATTTAATAATGCATGCATAGCAAGGCTTTATTCCTAAAGCGTGTACATATAGTCCGCAGGAGACAAATTAATACAGTAACAATGCATCACTTTCAACCACTTGTTGAAACAACTGTCAAAATGGATGGCTTGCAACATGACTGTTTTCAATGAATTACAGTAGAAATGGTAAGATCACAGTACTGGTTGTCTGCAACTTCATACATCATGTGTCTCGGAAATCTGAAATAATAAAACTACATAATATATGCAGCTTAAAACAAAATGTCTCCTTTCCACAACTTTCCTGCGAGTCTTATTGGGCGTCGCCATGACACTCGATACTTCCTGTTGACGGTATCTCAGTTCTGGTTTAGCCTAACGCTTAATGAAGCTAGCACACAAGGGATACTCACGTCGCGGTACAAACGGGTGAAACTGATACTGACAAGTAGTAATGCTGACAGATAAGCAATGGCTCCTTGTGGCTCAACTTGCAAACAACATGCGAAAACTGAAGGATTTTATGAATGGGAGCTGTTTCCAACATAAACGGACCCTCTACGCAGAAAGAGTTTTTCTTGTACTTAGAAAAAACTGCAGTACAACTGTATATTTTTAAGTGGTATGTTTATTGTTTTCAATAATTTGAAAATGTATTCGAGAATTAACTTGAATGCAGCAATTTGTACAAAAAGAGAGTATGTAGGCCTACTATATTTGTTGTAGCCATTAAATAAGAGCATTTAGTTTCATATTTGTTCACATATTATAATGTAATTTTTTCCATCTATGTTGATTTTGAAAAGTGAACACCATGATAGGATGCATCGGGAGACATAGAGTGGGTCAGACATGATTTTGTTAATGGGTCAGACATGATTAAACTTAATTTTCTTCATTAAGTTTTGTTTTGTAGAAAACCTTTCTTTAAAGTGAATTTCGTTTTGTATAAATTATATCTTAATTTTAATAAAATGTTCATCAACCAATTGCCTGTATTTAATAAATAAGAAGCATATATAGCAGACAATATAATCATGACATGGAGGCGCCGGCGCGCCGCGGTCAGTTGCATTGCACGTGAACAGGGCGCATCTCATCATAAATTAACCGAAACTCAGACATGAAAAATATAGCCTATCTAAAGAAAGCTTTCAATGTCTTTAAACGAAACAATTCAAAATGAAAAGAAATAGGCTACTCTCTGATTATGTATCCAAGATGTGCATTTCTCTCTAGGCTATAGGCGCGTTCACTACAGAGATGGCGATCGTCAACTTTATCTTTGCAGCAGACACTGACAGAAAACACTAGTTTATTAATAAAAATCAATGCACGCGTGTCACCGGATTTACAAATGCACATCTTGCTTGTTGCATGCACACTCGGCACACATATTATGTCGAAATAACGAGATATTGTGTTGAAATAACATTATTAATAATAATAAATCTTTAATAATATTTGATTGAATGCCAAATGTTGTGCTTGTTCAATTTAATAGAATTAATATTTTAACTGTGATCATTAAAATAATTGAATATTAAATATTAAGTGGCCAATTTTTGCTCATTTATTAAAAGTATTTATATATAATATATCTAGCACCCCCTCAGCACATGTTAAAAAATTAGCTGGCGCCGCCCCTGGTTATAACGGCCCACATATTAAAAATGGTTGGGTGTAAATCGGGCTCGGGCTCATAATTACAGTTAATGTGTCGGGCCGGGCCGGGCCGGGCTCGGGTAGGGTGGGTCTTGATTTTTTGGGCCCGATCTAAGCTCTACTCGTCATTACCCAAGCAAGTATTTTGGCCTTGTTGAGGCTCTCCGATAGCAGTATCTTCAGGCTAACGTAAACCGGAAGTTCATTACCGGCTTGTTCTACGTTGCCATAGCGATCACGGGAAAGGTCAGAGTTCGGGAAAGTTGTGGATATATGCACATCATTACATTATCATCAGTTGAATGTGTGGTGGACAGGACATAAAAATTCATCAATACTAAAAATAAATGTTGACTAAACAGCAGTTAATAAACTATTGCTTCAACTGATCTCGAACTTCTTTAACTTCAGTAAACACAGAAATGAACCGATCAACTGCAGTGCACTGCCTTCACACAGAAATGAACCGATCAACTGCAGTGCACATGCCTTCTTTTTTTTTTCACGCACGTTATGTTTTTTGTGTGTACGTGAATTAGGTTTCATGTATGTGAAATTGTCTATGCATGTGTGAACCATGTTTTTTTGCGTGAATTATAATTGAGACTATCTGCCTCCATAGGGTTCAACAGATTTTTGACATGTACTGATAAATAAATCTCTTCACAGAACAACTGATAATTTAAACCCATTTTATTTTCCCCACCAGTGATTAATACGTGTGCCAAACAGACAATAAATACTGCAAAGCACTCTCAAAGGTCTTTGTCTCTTCAATAATGAGTCAATGAGATGAAGTAAACTTATCGTGAATGTCCTGTCTTTTGATAAGTTGAAGTGATAATGAAGATGAAATGAGTTTCAAATCCACAAGGCTATTTGAGTGAGATGTAATGGTTGTAATCTAGAAAGAAAGCAAATAGCTAACATCAGTGATCTTATGAAACAAAGAACGTCAAGTATATAAATCCATACTCACAGTTGAGCAGAAACTCAAAGAGCTCTCAACAAAGGACTTTAGAGGAGCAAGAAGGTAACGTGAGTTCAACCATTTGATTTCCCTCTACCAAACAAACTGACTTACTCTATGGTAGCTGAGTTTATATGTCCAGTTACCTCCAGGCAATAGCGCCCTCAAGCTGCTCCTGTTGTTACTACATGTGACCCAAATACATCACACTAGGGCATCAACAAGAGTAGCTAAAATACAATAATACAACACGTAACGTTTTGTCCGTTACACCTGGCATATAAAAGCTGTGTGTCTTTTAGTCAGTCATGGTCAATCGTTGTCTTTGTGAGGATGTAAAGTATGTTTTGCCCTCTGTTCCTAGTGTTCTGGATTTCTTGTTCATATTTGGATCATACTTTTCTCTGGATAGGACAACGTAGGTCTTTCTTGAGCTGCCTGTATTGCCTCGACTTGACCACAGAGGTCGTTCCTCTCTGCTCTACCTGCTCTGCCCTGGCTTCCCTCA
Source organism: Leuciscus waleckii (assembly GCA_900092035.1). Lineage (NCBI taxonomy): Eukaryota > Metazoa > Chordata > Actinopteri > Cypriniformes > Leuciscidae > Leuciscus > Leuciscus waleckii. Next base: position 194,310 of record FLSR01000305.1, on the reverse strand, counting down.
CCTCAGTCTCCAGTTCTGCTTCCATGGACCAGCCATCCATCCATCCCTCCCACAGATCCGCCTCTGCTCCAACTCCCTCCTGGATTTCTGTTATTGTTTGAGGACTACTCCCTAGACCTTTGCCATTGCATCACAAACTATGTTTCCCCATAACCTTTGCCTGCACTCAGTATTGTGTGATTGCATCCACTTGTGCAACATTAACTTGTTAACCCGGCCTATAAAAGCTGTCTGTCTTTCAGTCAGTCTTGGTCATTCATTGTCTTTGTGAGGATGCAGCGTATGTTTTGCTCAGTGTTCTGGATTATATCTTGTTTTATTAAATTTCTGCTTGCTTTTAGATCCAGTCTCTCCTCTGCCTTGCATTGACTACGTCATTGGCTGTATGATATTTCAGTACATTTAAGTAGTTATATAAATGCTAAATAAAAAAGTTATAATAAATGTAATATATACACATATTTATTCATTTAATACTGAATCAGATGCTGAAAAACATTGGTAAAGACATAGTATTTGCAGACATGGAAATGTTATAACATTTCAGGGAAGAAAGTCGCAAAAAGAGACTAATTAGTTTATACCTACTTATGTAATGATGTAACCAAATAAGTAGTTTCGTACGGAGTCCCTAAACGGACATGGTGAAGGGAAAAAAATACCGGTGGTGCCGTGACCTCCTCTCATCACTCTGAACAAGGTCACTCACCTACAAGCTGCAATGCCGCTGACAGAGTCAAGTTGTTTCTCCCTCATCCATCACTTACCTTTTTCATCATCTCCCTCCCTTTCCCTTTTTTCTCACTACGTTTTTTCCCAATCTGGTGTTCACAAATGCCTTGGGGTTCATAATGAAGCCGCAGGGGGTTCTTAAGATTAAATTAGAGAATTAAATTGACACGTTAACACATTTCCCCTAGTTCAACATAAAAATACCCATTATGTGTCATTCTGTTCTGTCTAATTCTAAAGACTGTCTAGAATAACTTAAATGGATACTTCAGGATTTAGCATTAAGCTTTGTATTAGTAGAAAACCTGTAGTATTTTCGATTACCATGCTTTCCACCCTCATATCCCCCTGAGACAAGAGATTTATGTATTTTTTGTCTGGAAAAAATCCTCCGATGATGCAAAAATCGTCATTTTGCGTCATCGGAGGATTTTTTGGCCAGGGCTAAAGACTACAGCCAGTAGATGGCGTTGTTCCGCATGTTTTCAACCCGCCCATAGAGGGTGGGATCTCACTCACAGAATGTACACAGTGTCAGCCGTCTTTCTTTGGAAGCTAAGCTAACAGGCTCTTGTTCTGTGGAGAAAGCTGAATAGTAGCTAGGAGAAAGCTGAGTAAGTAGGGGTTACCATCCTCCTTTTCCCGGACTTGTCCGGCGGGCGAGATCGTTCAAAATGTCCGGGATTCGGCTTTTGCGTTCTGCGGTCGCCATTCACTGTTTACATGCACACCTTTTGTTTCAATCTAACTGAATTCATTCCGATTGGTGAGTCTGAATGTAGTGTTTACATGAACGCTAAACAAGTAATCGGTTGATGTGCGTTTTACCATTGCTAAGAAAATTCCCGCTCCTCCGTGAGAGATGCAAGACCCGGCGCGTCTCAGTAATGACGTGCCGTTCTCCCGCGGCCGTCAGCCTCGTCCTGCTCGCCACAGTAAACATAATGAATGGCGACTGTAGAACGCAAAAGCAGAATCCCAGACATTTTGGGCGATCTCTAAATCCCTGGCAAACTCATCACGTAGGCTCACTAGCCTAATAGCCTTGTTGTTCAACTGCGCGCTCTTACCGGTAGGCGTGGCCTCCTAGGGGCCTCCTAGGGCAGCGAAGCAAGTGCATGCTGGGAGTTGTTGTCTTTCATCCACATAAGCCAAAAATACATTTTCTGGCTTTTCTCAGTCTAGAAAGCTCCAAATTCAAAAATTTCTTCACATTTCTTCTACTTAAATGACCTATTTTAAATACACATTCATCTTCCCAGAGCTGAAGTATCCCTTTAAAAGCAGCAGCACAGGTGTCCATGTTAAATGCTCTGACACGTACAAAACAATCCCGCATTTTAATGCTCTTCAATATCTGTTTTATTTCCTTAAAAACAAAAGAGCTTAAAAAGGAAACTTCTCAATTCTCAGGAAAATAAAACAAGATCAAAGGGGTTCAATTTACTTGGAACAAGCAGCATAGTTAAGATATTTTTAAAGATATATTGGGTAATTATCAATAAATAAAAGCAATGAATATAGATAATATTTGTGATGCAGTATAATTATTAAACTACTGGCTATATTTCCTTTGGTTAAAGGATGATGTGCAATATTTAAGAGCCTTGTGATTTTAAAAAGAAAACAAAATATTTATGCATTCTTATTATCTAACCAGACATAAATAGAATAACACAGCGATGTGAATCATCCCAGAAATCATTTTCCATCTCAGTTTCACAATTTGTTTTTTTTTACCTAGTCCCAAATGAACAGAAGCGGAAGACTCAAGCAGCCTGACACACTGGCACAAACAGACAATAATTGTTTCTTTGGGAGTAATTGGGTTTTCAATGCTCGCTGACACGAGAGAGGCTTTTTTTTATTTGTGCAACCCAATGAAGTAGAGAACAATGGCATCAAACAGATAACACTTCTGCTCAAGCATTAATAGTCTGACCAAAATGGCATTTTTCAACTTTTGAGCCAAACCTAGAATAAAACGTGAATAACATTATGAATTCTGAATCTTTTATTTATTTTTTGCATCTTTCTATAAAGATATATTAAGATACTTTTCATGTTTTCACCTTTAAAGACTGTGATGCATTATAATGTTTTATAATAATGAATGTGACAGCTAATGCCATTATTTATATAAGCTTCAAGTATTGTGTTACCACTTCAGTTAATCAGGAGATGGTTTCTTTGTTCACTTTATCTTGTTACTCTAGTGTGAATGTGTGTGAGCTGGATTAAAGGTGAAGGCTTGAAAACAACGTTCACAGACACAGGGCAGACACACCAGAGCAGGATGACAAACAGCAGACATTTAAGAATGATGCGGCACCTCACCTGTGGATGCATTATTAAAGGCCAGAGATGGAAAGTGAGAGATAACGAGCTCAAGATGCTGTAATGAGGCAAGGCTCTATCTAAAGGCCAGATCCGAACGCGTAACTGGGCAACAGAAAGTCACCTCCACAGAGATCCGACATCAAGGTTAGCATCACAAAAGGAGCAAAAGCCCAAAATTCAACAAATCAGCAGTGTAATAAATCACGTTGTTGCAGAACAGAAGAACAGTGAGTAAGTATGCATGCTATGGACAAATAATTAATGATCACATCACTGCACTCATGTGACCAATCTGCAATAAGTGAACAGGTGCATTGTTTTCAGTGCTAAACTCGTGGTCAGCAGATAAGTTACGTCTGGACACATAGGCTATGTTTGAAGGGGAGAGCCGCTATACCTTTCTTCCCAGTCAGGCAGTAACTTAATTGATAGCATTTCTGTATAAAGGTACCTCTTAAATTCAAAGTTTGCACTGTAAGAATGTTCCTAAGTGCAATTTTTCAGAAATCTTGAAAATATATATTTATTTTTATTTTGTTTTATTAAGTAGAAAATTACAGGCCTTGGTTTTATCAGATTTTTTGGCAGTTCTTGCAGAATACTTGCTGATTAACTGAATGAAAGCTGTCGTTTTGTGAGGCCTGCAGATTACCATAATAATCATAGTACGTATACGCAACCTATTTTCGCAGCAACTGGCCTGATTGGAGTTAAGCAGTTGGTGTTTCTTTTTCTTTTTTTATGTGCCGCGTGTCTAAGGCAGCTATCCCACCTCGATCCAGGAACATGGAAGCGAGCTCTCCGTCCCACCTGTTGTTCAATCAGTCCAGTCCGGTGGTGAAGCATACATCGCTTGCTTCTTGGTGGAAAGTTACATATCATATGAAAAAATTATATTTATATATTAATATTTCTACCATTTTGCACACATGGGATTGTATAGGATAATAGATGCATCATGTTACACAAACATTGGATTCTGACTTGCGTTATACCTTGCTATTTTTGGATAATGCCTTAGACAAAAGCAATTTTCAGGTTTCGAGCCAGCCATGCACACACAAAGGGTAATAATCGCCTGGAAGAACTCAGAGTTCTGTGTTCTTTGGGGTAACACAGGATGTAGTAAACCGCGTTGAGGAAATGAAGCAAAAAGAGATCCATCGCTGGCTGGGCACAGTTGGAAATCTTTTACACACCAAAACATTGGATCCATAAATATGTATGAGTGGGTGGAGGTGGTAGGTGTCCACTGAAAAACATGCAATTCCAAATGAAAACCTCAGGTGTGGGAAGCTCTTTGGTGATATCTCTCATCTCTCTTTCTTTTATCGTCCCTTTCGTGTTTGTGTGTGTGGCGAGACCTGGCAGAGGACTGATATGATTAATCGTACGCTTGGTGTGTGCGGCACAGGTGTGCTGTGCTGTTTTTCAGAAAACAATAAGACATCCGCTTCACCTACGAATCACCCCAATCATCATGTTCCTCCAGTTTCACAAACCATATCATCATCATCCACGTGTCTTATAAATGTACTTATTTTCTTGCAAGTTACACTCATTTTCATCATGTTTATCATGCAGCCTCCTCAACCTTCCCAAAACACAGTGCGAAAATATTTTGAAGCTACCTGGAATCTGTTTTACCACAGTAATTACTGTTTCCCAATGGGCATTCATTTGGAGGACAAACTCCCTAGGGAGGAAGGCAAAATAAAGAGATGTAAAACTGAAATTCCACCTTGAAAACTATTCACACTTAAAAGTACAGTGGCTAATGACAGTTTACTTTCCTGAGAGATGATGGAGAAGAATGTCAAACTGGAGTTTAACTTTTGTCTGAAGATAATGTGATAGGTGATGTGTCTTAAGATGTTGTGGATTGTTGTCAAGATATTACTATGTAGTTGCTATGGTGTTCTGTCATTTTTATTTATTTATTTATTGTTTGTTTGTTTGTTTGTTTGTGCAGTAAAAGGTGGTTGCAAGGGTGTTCTGGGAATTTATTTATTTATTTGAGATACACAATAAATTGGTACCTAATCAGTTATCTGCGAACATATATCATTTAAATTATATTATATTATGTTTACTCTTTAAAAACACTAATCATTTAATATCACTTTAAAATGTTATTCTTAATCAGTTTTCAAAACATTTTTCATGCTATTCATTATTATATTGTGTGTCTGAATTCACTTGTAATTTTTAAAATGACTGACTTTTGTTTTTAGTGCTTTAGTTATTATTTATTCAGACAAAATAGTACATCATTTTTATATCATCTACTTTATTGTTATCAGCCAAAACATGAAAATAATTATCAGCTTATGGGTGTAACGGTTTTATTCTGTTTTGGTTTTGTTTGCTCTGTTTCCATTTGCCTGTGTTCATGATCATTAGTTAATTAACTCTACACCTGTTTCAGTTCCCGTTAATGATCCTGTATTTGTACCCTGAGTTCTGTTTGCTCATTGTTCCGTGTTGTGTTTTCGCTATTTTTGGATCAAAACTTCCCCTGTTGGAAGTTCTTTGTCATGCTCCTTATTTGTACTGCCACTGTATGGACTCAGCAGTGTGGCGCCTCCTCCTCCCAGAACACCGGAATTTGTTGAGGTATTTGGGCTGGATGCTCCTGCACGGCGACCTCCCCCCCACACCGAGCTCGTCCCAGAGCCAGCTTCCATCAAAGCCCCAGAGTTGCTGCTAAGTCCATCTCAGAGCCAGGAGCGGACCTGTGCCTGATATATGTGTTGTCCACAAATCCAGTTCCCACCCAAGTCAAATCTCAAATCTCCGCCTTCTTCTGCAATCCCTTACAGAAATGGTCGGTCGTCACTCAGCTTCCGGGTTTCCAGCTGCGCCTCAAACCCTCCACCACTCCGGCTCCACTGGGCTCCTCCTATCCACCACCTCGGCCTGTCAGTCCGTCGGCTCCGCCCCGGCTCTGCGTTCCGTTGTCTCCACCATGGCCTGTCTGCCCTGGGATTCCTCCAGCAGCTCCCCCTTGGGCTTCCAGTCCGTGGATGTCGCCCCTGTCCGTCGGCCTCTCTGCTTCACCGGTTCCTCTAGGAACCCTGGTTCCGCCTTGTCAGTCAGTCCCCGGATTCCACTCAGCCCTTCAGTCAAAGATCATACCTGGCTCCTGCCACCGTCGGCTCCACCATGGTGTTTGTCTCCACCTCTTCCCCTCCCATCACCAGCTCTTGCCCTCCTCCAAAGCTCATTCCTTCCTCAGGTGTACTCATTTCAGTGCTAGGATGTGCCTTCTGGAAGGGGGATCTACTGTAATGGTTTAATTCTGTTTTAGTTTTGTTCACTCTGTTTCCGATTGCCTGTGTTCATGACCGTTAGTTAATTAACTCTACACCTGTTTCAGTTCCTGTTACTGTATTGTACCGAATCTAAGACAATCTTATGTCTTATAATTAGGGTCGTCTTACATTTGGAACAATATGGTAATTATCCGGTCTATTTGTACCTTGAGTTCTGTTTTCTCACTGTTCCGTGTAGTTTGAGTTTAAGTGGTTGTTATTCCTGTGTGTTCGCTATTTTTGGATAAAAACTACTCCACAGTTATTTGTTGTGCGCCTTATTTATACTGCCACACCACGTAACAACGGGTATCGGCCAAGATTTAAATATCGTTTTCAAATGTAAAAACATAATATTAAATATATGTTTTTTTCATCCAGCAGGCAAAATCGGAATAGTTAGGTATTTTTTCACATCACTTAGCCAAAATGAGCAATAATTAGAATGAGGTTTTGTTTGAGCAACTCCACTAAATAGAAATAAAGAATATTTTATATAATATATGTTCTATCATTTCTTTTCTTATAAATTATTTTACATAGACCATTCTCATCAATCTACACCGCTTGACGGTTCTTTATCAAACCATTTATGTAAACTGCTAAATATTTCAATCTGGATAGCATTTCTGGCAGTTTCTGTTCATAAACAACATATGCTCAATTTACTATGTTTAGCAGCTTGGCTCTTCTTATGAGTTGCAAATTTGAGACTCTTTAACTATGGTACGCATTAAGATATCAGTGAGAAAAAAAATATTTGTTATGTTTTTCCTGCTTAAAATTTGACACTATAGCATATCAATAAACATTATCATTATTTTTTTATTTATTTATTAATTATAAGTTTGTTGCCTCAAGGCAACATTGTACCACAATGGACAAATTGTGTTCGGCTGTGTCTCTCAGTGATTGGCTGGCTTCAGTCACATGGTTCTCCTTGATCAGTTTGGTCCAGTTGTCAATCATTTCAGGAAGTTCCCATGCTATTACACCAACTCCTCGAACAACCTGATGTTCAATAAGAGCCAATCATTACAGGATTCATTTTCATTATTATTAGACTGTCAGACTGTCATAAGCACTTATACGAAACTTAACAGCTTATGGATTGCTTAAGAAAGTTAAAAAGCCTTATGAGTTTCTTATAGTTGTTTTATAAACACATTTATTTTCATTAGGACTAGCACACATTAAGTCTTTTTATATTTTGTTTCTGGTGAACAGAGTATTTTTACTTTGTTACTGTGACAAATGTAAATGTTTCTATATCTGTACAAAATATGTTTATCTGGAGAAACTTTTACTTCACTCCATCTCAAAGCATAATATTGTTCTTTTACGCCACTACATTTCATAAAAGCATCGTTCCTCTTTATTTTGAACTAGGACATTTGACACCCGCTGTGAGACATGTGAGCAATGCCCTTGTATCATGTTCACTGAATACGGCCACAAACCGAACCATAGCCATATTGCCTGAGTTAGTTAGCTGTGCTCTTCTTCTAGTTTTCTCCAGTGGCTGTGGACCCGCTCGTCTTTCTTCCATTGATTCCCCGACTGTGCTGGATTGCCCTCCTGATTTTCCCTTTATTTATTTATTTATTTATTTATTTATCTATCTATCTATCTTTAATACATTTTCTGTTGTTGTTTCAGCATAAACTGCATTATCAATGTTATTCAATACATATTTAATCATTATTTTATTGATGTAATATTTTAGTCTGATTATTTCCTTAGTTTGAAAACAGCTTGGCTTGTAGTCTTTCTTTGTGTCTCTGTGTAAAGGCCTTTTCTCTGTTAAGGAAAATGAGTTAATGATTATAACTGAAACCAAATAGGACAATAAACTATAGATAAAGTATATACAGTATGTAAAGAGACAGGGTATACCTGTCAGAGGAGTAAAGGAAGGGTTAGGAACGAAAAGAGAGAAAATAAAAAAACAGTGGCAGCACATGTACAGACGTGGCCATTAAGAATGAGCATTTTCCCACGGCTTGCTGCAATTCATCCCGCGGAATGCCGCTGAATCCTGTCAGGACATTTTTTAGAAATTAAATAAATGAGTTATATCCACCAGATGGCGCATGGAGGAACATAGGCCTACTGTATCAGACCAAATTGCTCAAAAACACTCTGCAATTATTCATCTGCAATTACAATTTGCAATTAGATGCTTTCTACTTCAGATAAATGCTGTTCTTTTGAACTTTCTATTCATCAATGAATCCTGAAATAAAATGTAAATAACTGTTTTAACACTGATAATAATCATAAATGTGTCTTGAGCATCTAATCCTCATATTAGAGTGATGTGTGAAGGATCATGTGACACTGAAGACTGGAGTAATGATGCTGAACATTCAGCTTTGATCACAGGAATAAATTACACTACTATATATTCATCTAGAAAACAGTTATTTTAAATTGTAATAATCTTTAACAATATTACTGTTTATTGTGTGTGTGTGTGTGTGTGTGTATTTAATCAAATAAATGCAGGCTTGGTGAGCAGAAGAAAAACATAAAAAATTGTACCAATCAAAAACCTTTGAACAGCAGTGTATCGTCATGTATTAGTCATGTATTTTACAATAAATCTTGATGATGAATTTTGGAAATGCGCTTTATAAAATTATGTTTACAATAATGAGATGAGATGTCTTAAATACAGGGCTTGTATGGTCATGAAAAACATGGGAAAGTCATGGAATTTTTGGAAAAGTTTTGGGAAAAAAAAACAGAAAGTGGTAGTATTGGTTTAACAAACTACAGTACTTAAAGGGGGGGTGAAATGCTATTTCAGGCATACTGAGTTGTTTACACTGTTAAAGAGTTGGATTCCCATGCTAAACATGGACAAAATTTCAAAAATTAAATTGTACGTTTGAAGGAGTATTTCTGTGCCAAAAATTGTCCTTCCGGTTTGTCACAAGTTTCGGAAAGTTTTTTTCGAGTATGGGTCTGTCTCACGTAAGATGGGGCGATGTTTTGATGATAATGACATTATCATCATGTAGTAACCTGATTCACTGATGTAATTCAGAGTCTACATTTTTGACTATATGCTTGATGTCTCGTTTTAGTATTAGACTAGACGGATTTCAGAAAAATGGCCTTCTATAAGAAGCGAGGAGCATTTATGGGTACAAGTCGGGAACCGGCCTACTTAGCTCTGAGATTCTACAGCTTGAAATTTTGAAAATACTTTGTGCAAAGAAGTTGTTATGTTTAAACACACAGGCTCCCATCATGCACTGCAACATGAAGCATTTGTGTGATTGTCACCATTGTTGAGATTCATATGTAGATTTTTGATGTCTGTGTGTGATTTAAAAACTTTCAGATCATTAAAATATTGCTGGAAATAACAACTGTAGTAAAAAATGAATAAAGCATTTGGATAATCAGTTTATAATAATGGGTGCCATCATTGAATCAGGTCACTAGTAATTTCATCATCAAATCATAACCAGGGCTGCATTTCCAAAAGCATCTTAAAGGGGGGGTGAAATGCTATTTCATGCATACTGAGTTGTTTACACTGTTAAAGAGTTGGATTCCCATGCTAAACATGGACAAAATTTCAAAAATTAAATTGTACGTTTGAAGGAGTATTTCTGTGCCAAAAATTGTCCTTCCGGTTTGTCACAAGTTTCGGAAAGTTTTTTTCGAGTATGGGTCTGTCTCACGTAAGATGGGGCGGGATTTCCTTATACAGGTCCTAAGGGCCTTCTCCGTGCGCACCATAGACCAGAGAGAGAGAGAGCGAAAGCAGTACGTTACCTCATCAAAGCGCTCTGCTCGGCTTTAGGGAAGTCAATGTCACCAAAGAAGTGTGTTTTTGGTTGCCAGAGCAAGACAACCCTGCACAGATTCCCAAAGAACCCGGCGTTAAGGGACCAGAGGATGGAGTTTGTTTTTTCAGAGCATCAACGGAGCTGTGTAAGACTCTGTTCCCTGCATTTCGAGCTGATTGTTTTATAAAGCCCAGATCGACGGATTTGCAGATCGTCTAAAGGATCGAGCAGACGCAATGATAAAGGTTCGCGGTCGTGATTGGAACCGGTGAGTAAAACTGGTATCTGCTTCAAAAGTCTCTGTGTCAGTGGCGGTTCTACATTGAATTACACCCTGGGCGAGACCCCTTTCGAGCCCCCCCCCAAATATAATTTTTGTTACCCCATTGGCAGATAATGTTTTGTTTGTTTTAATTTTTTTTTATTTCCCCAGAAAACAAGACTTAATATCGTATGCAATTTTACTACTTTAGTAAAATAACGTTATGCATCTTTATTTAAGAAATGTTTGATATTTGGACTGGAAAGACAAAAATACTAATTACGAAAAGCATTTTTGCAGTGTAATAACTGAACTTGCAACAGTTTTGTTGCAAAGAACAATATTATGGTGAAATTAGATCTTGTGTTTCAGTTAAAAACGAATTATTGTTAAGCATAGCAATAATCAAAGCAAAAAGGCTAACAAATAAGAGTTATACCCACCAATTAGCCTAATATTGCCCCTTAATTCATGACATGGATACCATAATCATATATAGAAAACATAGTTGCATTGCATACCTTTATCTTTCGCTCGTTTCTAAATTGGGCACCTGATGGCTTTGACCTTTCTTGTCAATCTCTTATTTGGCACTCGACATCCACAATCAACAGATCTACTGATCCCCCCCATAACTGTCACTCACGCTCACGACTCACAACTCACGAGTCACGACCAGAAGTGTGGCGCGTTGCGCGTTGTTCATTATGCTATTTTAAGGGCGCATGCTTGGCCATAATCAATGTATAGCGTGCACAACGCACACACACTTTGATTCTCTCATCTACACAGAAGCAGCAGTTTTCTTTTTTGCAAATCATATTATTACAAATGATAGATAGATAGATAGATAGATAGATAGATAGATAGATAGATAGATAGATAGATAGATAAGCAATTATAAGAAACTCATAAGGCTTTTTTAACATTCTTAAACAGTCTAAACTGTTAACAAGTTTCTTAAAAGTGCTTATGGACGTCTTATTATCTAACAATACATGTGTTTTCAAATCTGTTATTAAACATCCTATAAGGGCCTTATTACCTATTAACTTATGCTTATTAGAAGGACCTTAATATAAAGTGTTACCCAATAATCACTTATAATCAATGATATTCACAAAAAATGCAATTATATGTGTGATCTTATGTCTACATGTACATGATCTTACCCTGGCACCCAGATGTAGAGATTGACCTTAAAACTTTTTTAAATACAGTTGTAGAGATTGAACTTAAACCTGTTTTCATCATAACCTGAAATATAATCTCTTGGAATGATTTAGAATGACTTGGCCTGAAAACAGAAAGGGCTATGGCTAGGTTCACAAATGCACATATTGGCAGCATTTTAGGTTCAAGGCTGAACTCCATCTCTTGGGTTCTCTGGGGGCTCCAGCCCTTTGAGTCAGAAGTGCCCATCCAATCTCCAGAGTGCCCCGCTCCTGATCGTTGTCCCGCTCCTGATCGTTGCCCCGCCCCTGATCGTTGTCCCGCCCCCGCTGACGGAGAATAACCCGCTCCAGCCCTGCAACTGTGCATATCACTGATCATCTCCAGAGGAAACTCTTGAAGCTTGAGCATGTCATTGACGATTGAGTCATTGATGATTTCATCACTCAGACCACTCCGTCTCGCAATAGCTCTCAGAATCTCAGCCATGATGTGATACTCCAATTCATCTGCTTCTGCAAAGGAGTTTACCTCCTTCTTCTTGGACTCCAGTTTCTGGAACAGTTGCGATATTTCTTTTGCAATTTTGTTGCTCTTCTTTTCTATATTCTGCACGTTCTCCATGGTGTTGCTGGATAAGAAGCCCTCAGTGATTTGAGTCGTTACAGAAATAGTGGTACCTATGCCTGTATATGCAGCTGCTGCGGCCATAAGTGGAGCAGCTAATCCACCCGTAAAGAAAGTGGCCACACCGGCCCCGATCATAGTTGCACCTCCTATCACCGTCACTGTGCTGCCAACACATTTACTGGCATTGCATTTTTCCCTGAGTGACTCCAGCTCCTTAGCCAGTTTCACCAGCTCGTCTGCAACGCGCTCCTTTTCCTCGATCCAGGAGAAAACCAGCTCTACCAGCTGGTCAGCGATGGCCATGATGGGTCCTCTGTGTCCTCCGGATCCTCTGAGCAGAGAGCAGAAACCTGAGAAGGAAGACAGAGGACAGATGAGAAGACACCTTGCTTTATTCTTCAATTAATAATTGAGCATTGACCGATCAAACTTATTCTGCCGATGAAGACCAAAGCCTGAGTGGGGTTAACTTTCAGATTAATGTCCCACACTGGTCAACAGAGGGCTAGGTGCTAAAAGAGAACATTTTGAAATATTGCACACAGACAGAGGACTGTCTAACTCGATAACAAAGCAAATCTGGAGTCTCCTGCTCAATCCACTTAGCACAACCAACAGGTCAATATTTGACTAATAACTTTTGAACCATGAGCCCTAGAAACTAAAGTTGAAACACATTGTTCTCTTCTTATCTGGTCTTAAGATAATTTGATTGCAAAATATAAGCCGTTTATCTGATTTTCACCAAAATCGAATCCGATCGTCTACAGACCCTGCTGGCAAAAAGTTCTGGAATTCAAGTTGATTCGTCAAACTGTTCTTGAAATAACAAAATAGATTTAAGGCTGTATCTCAGCAAAGCTTTTATGGATTGTGACGAAACTTGGTGTGTTTTGTGGTAGATTTTTCCTCTACGCACCTGACTTAAGTTGAACCAGTGTCCTTGACACCGAAAAATATTATACTCAGTTGAGTTGCCTCTGTACGCGCGGGTTGACGCCTAAGCGCATAAATAAAATGACCAAGAACTAGAGTTACCTGACCCCAATCTAACCACGCCTAAGAGTCTCACACAGATTCGAATGACGTCTCGCCCCTATCGAACACTATCACTTGGGAATAAGGTCTCTAGTGTTTCGCTAAATAACTTGTTCCACTAACTAACTTGCTGCGCAGCAATAATAACCAGACAGACTTCAGACAATGTCCTTCACATGCTTTAATCACGGCCGGGAGAGTTCTCGGACAAATTTCAGAGAGAATCCCACCCGAAAATAGGAATACAACAGTTTGTAGAATAGGAGCATGACGAAAATGACATGATTTATTACATAATTTCCCTACAATTTGATTGGTTCTTCAAAGACAAGCCCTTCTGTTACTGGGTAAAAGCAAACTCTGTTTTAATGATTACTTAATTGTTAATCACAAGCTTTCAAACCTAGACATCTGTCTAGTTTCAATGCCCATATTTGTTAATTTTACACTTTGTGTGAGGTTGTGTGAGTGTAAAAATAACAAATATGTAAAATGAAACTAGACATATAGAGCTAATTTGCGTTACAGAACACAAAGAGAACAGAGAACATTACTCACTGCTCTTGACTAAAGAACTTTTGTAGCTTTAATAAGGATTAGTCTATATTTATATGCAGGCTGTTTGATAACTTTATTCAATGTCGGTATATGTCCAAGGTTTACCTGTTAGACAGTAAGGGCAGAGAGAGGTTATAGGGCAACATATGTCACTTTGAGTGATTTATGGCCCTTAAGCCCCGCCCCCTTTTGGCGTGGGAATATTCCCACGCTTGTACCCCATCCCTCCCACCTCCGGACAGGTCACGTGACCGTGGGAGTTTTCCCACGCTTGCTCCTCCCTTATGGGCGTGAACAGAACCAGGGATATATTATAAATTTAAATTATATATTAAATTATATATTTAATAATATAAAACGTTGTATAAAAGTTAAAATACATGTGTGTTTAGTGTTCTCATACATTTGTAAAACACATTAGTTGCACATTAAAAACTTTAAAATGTCAATGACAAAAGTTTAATTTGCATTTTCTTAAAGATATCAAAATGTGTCAGTATCAAAACATCTAAAAACAACATTTTATGTTAAAACATTGAAAATCAATGTTCAATCATTTACAGAAAAGTATAACAAGTTAAGAGAGTTTTTCATTACAAATAGATATTCTTTAAAAATGTTGATCCATAATCATTTAACTTTCACACATTATTTGTAAAATGCTAACACATTAATGAAAAAGTGTATATTAAAACTTTTTAAGAAATGTACAATAATGACATAATCAGAGATGAGATTGGTGTTTTTTATTTATTAAAGAAGACAGATGTAATTTCATTATTAGTGTCCATAGTGGCCATCACTTTTAAAACATTAATGAAATAAGTTAAAACTGCATCATAAAAAGTGTCTCAAACACATCATAATATTAAAAACACGACAAATTAAAATCATAGTATATAAAAATAACTTTTTATACTAGCCTATACACCTTTGTATTTTAAAGGTGTGTATCATTTTAAAAAGTAATTAAAGTTGTATGTGAGAGTGTTACATGTCTGTGAAAAAACTGTTTGCCTACCGCTTAGTTTTGAGCAGATTCTTTTTCTTTTTTTTACTGCAAAACGCATTATCAAACAATGATCATATTTCTCCATTGGGTCAGGTGAATTATCCTATCGAAGAGTGAATAAATCAGTAAGTTAGTGAATTTGTTAACTTCACTAAAAGTTCAAAACTAACTAAAACATGAGTTTTTTTTATTTTTTAAAACAACTATTATTTTTATAAATGTTATTTAGTGTAGCCTAATTATAAATAAATCTAGTGATAGGTGGGCGGAGACTCGGCTTCACACACTGTACTCATACTCATGTTTCTACCGTCGATGAGTGATGTAGGCCTGTCATACGGAACTTAAAACTAAACTAAACTTTAGTAGCATATTGTATTTTAGTTTATGTTGTTTTGAAGGTTTTTTTTTAAATCTGTAGCCTATGTGAAGGACCACATTCTAACTTTTTTTCAGATAACATTGTTAAATGTACGAATACTAAACCATTGCATGTTAACTTTATACAGTGTTTTTAAAAAGTTTTAAATGTATGTGGAAAACAAAACTTTTCTTTAATTAAAAAACAAACTCTCTGATCTGTTACCCAATACATTGCTTCCCTTTTTTAAAAAGTTTAAAGCACATTAACGTTTTAACATTTTACAAATGTATGAACGCTAAAGACGTGTATTTTAAATTGATGCAACGTTTTAATGTCTTTAAAACACTGTTGTGAGATTGTGAAAGTACAACTTTTCTGCAAACGTATAGAACTATTTGGCTGATATAATTTTATTAAATGTTTTAATTCTAGAACATGATTGCAATTCAAACTTTTTTAACATTTTACAAATGTGTGTTTACCAGCCGTTGTATTGGGGTGGGTGTTTGTGTAAGTGTGAGCCAGTTCTAGCCTATATGAGAGCATAGAGTTGTAAATTAAATATAATTTATCCTGTGACATAGGCGAAGCAAGGCATACAGTAGCAAGTTTTTTAATATAGCACATTTTATACACTGGCAATTCAAAGTACTTTGCATAGAAAGGATTAAATAATCACAAAATGTATTCAGCCAATCGATGCTTTTCTGTGGGTATCCATTCGTTGCAGCCGGTAATCCTATTGGTGTGTAGGCCTATATCCATCAACAGATCCAAATGCGTCGCTCCATTTAAAAAAAGGCTAAGACAGAGCTTACAGCACCGAAGCAAACACACTCACAGCAGGCAGTGAGGCAGACAGGAGCAATGTACATGATACTGTACATACTGTACATGAGACCCTTGCAGTGGTGGCTCAGAACCAGAGGGTTCTCCCCGAGGGGAAACCCACTTCGTACGATCAAGATCACGCAGAGGTGTCTCCGTGCCTTGGTTATATGGGGGAAATACTGGTTCCTTTCCCAGGTTCCGGTGTTGGGAGCTCTTTGCCATCGAGCTTTACATAGAAAGGATTAAATAATCACAAAATTTATTCAGCCAATCGATGCTTTTCTGTGGGTATCCATTTGTTGCAGCCGGTAATCCTATTGGTACGTATCCATCAACAGATCCAAATGCGTCGCTCCATTTAAAAAAGCTACGTGATTTTAGAAAAAATCTGTTCCAACGCAGGTAAACCATCCATTAAAACATGAATTTTAAATCGTAGTAGGCTATTTTAAATGCTCATCCTCAGAAATAGGCAACGAACATTCGGGTACATCCATTCCAAAATCACTGCAAAGTATGTAAACGTAATCCTCTGGGTGTTTTTTTTTTTTTTTTTGGATATAATTTTTTGATATAAGCTTTCCTGTAGCTCAGTGGTAGAGCATTGCGTTAATAACGCAAGGTTGTGGGTTCGATCCCAGGGGATTGCACATACCTATGTATATATGTATAGGATAATACAATGTAAGTCGCTTTGGATAAAAGCGTCTGCCAAATGCATAAATGTAAATGTAAATATAATCCGCGAGATGTCGGTTTCTTGTACCCGTGGTTAATCCAGCCCACTCTGCTATGAAAACCGATTCACTTCCATCGTCTTTCAAATCTCTCCATACTCCTGTATTAAATAAAATCCAATCCCTTTCCGTAAAAAACAAATCGGGATCCTCTGTTGTATTCGTTGTGAATCGCTCGTCGTTATCCATTAACCAATCTGACTTCACGATTGTTTTTGTCAAAATCATATTTAGCCTACACGCACATCCTCCAGACAAGTGAAAAGTATTTCACTTGCGCTCCGTCTGCTCGTGGAGAAATCGCGTTAAACAGGGTCCATGTTTTTTTTCCACGGCACTAAGGTCAAATCCTCCATAGCTTCATCAATGTTTCTTTCAGGTGTTTTGGGGTCTGACGTAGCCATAGTGTTCTACTTGAATAAAACCACAAGTATCTCTTGTCGTGTTTGCGCTCCTTTTTAAACAGCTCATGTGACTGCCATGCTGTGGGAGGGGCATCGACGTGAGGGATGTCATTTTTTAGGGACGCCCTTAAATCGAATTTGACCTCTCAGCTTTGAGAGGGGTGTGTTAGGGGGTGTGGTTTGTTTGGGCCACTGCACCGTCTTTCACTGGTCATTTCCAACTTGGACTATGAAGTGACCAGTCATTTTTTCTATTTGGGAGCTGAAAAGGGACTGTGGGGTTTTCCCACGGAACATCTGTTGTGGGCGGGGATAGGGGTGGAGCCTGCGTGTGTCTCTCTGCAACCTTCACAAACTGTCATTCCTCTCAGACCTCCGGACTGTGTGGACGTTCTTTTACACTGCTCCAGCACAAGGAAACACGTATGTATCTTTAAACTTCGAGTCTTTAACAATTGGGTATGTAAAAACGTAAGGCTTTTAAACTAGTTTGTGTTTTATGTAACAGTTTTACAAATAATGTGTGAAAGTTAAATGCTCACAAATCAAAAACATTTTTTAAAATGATATTTTTGTAAATGAAAAAACTCTCTTAACTTGTTTTACTTTTCTGTAAATGACTGAACATTGAATTTGAATGTTTTAACATCTTAAAATAACACTAACTCAATTTTTAATAACTCTTTTAGAGAAAATGTAATTTTAACTTATTTCATTGATGTTTTAAAAGTGATGAACACTTCATATGTAATGAAATTACATCTGTCTTCTTTAATAAATAAAAACACTGATCTCGCCTCTGACTATGTCTTTATTGTACATTTCTTTAAAAGTTTATATCGTTTTTGAACATACATCGTTTAGAACTTCTGTGCGTTGGGAAATTTTCCCACGCTTTAGAGGTTCAACCCATAAGGAGGCGTGGCATAAGTCCAATTTTTCCCACGGTGTACGTACACCCCATAAGTGGGAGGAGCTAGCGTGGGAAATTCCCACGGTCAAAAAGGGGCGTGGCTTTGAGGGCAATAAAGCTGTCAGTTTGATGACTAGTGCCCTCTATACTCTCTCACATACCTTCTTATGCTTTTTCTGTTTGGGTGAGGAGCAAAAGTGCTCGGTCCTTGAGGGGTCCGTGTGCACGAACTGTAAATGTTGTTCCTATAAAATGTTCTGCTCTCGGTCTGTCTCCCTTCTTGAGGGAAGAGGGACAGTTATCTGTGCCCCACACCCCATGGTTCGGGTCCTGCTTACGCGGAGGGTAGAGGAGACTGAGATCATGGGGATCTCAGATGGAGCTTGCTGAGGAGTTTGAGAGAGGTGTGAATCTCTCGCGTCCCTCAGCGGCGGACGAGTGTGAGCTGCTGAGAGAAGCATCTGACGATGCATCTTCTGGTCCAGCAGCCAGTGCTCTGGTAGCTTCAAGCCAGGACGAGCAGGAGGCGGCTGAAGCGGGTGAAGATGCCGAGATGCTGAACCCTTCCAGGCCCCCTGCCCTGCGTTGCTGAGCTGGTGGAGGTTATGGAGAATGCCACTGCCAGGCTTGAGTTGCCATGACAGCGCGTCAGAGAGGAGACTGCTCATGGAAGGCTGGACGGGCGTTTTCTCTCTGGCCATAACCCGCAATCTCTCGTGAGCCTTCCATTTCTTCCAGATATCCACTTTAAGATCGAGAAGGCATGGAAGCACCCATACTCAGCCCACGTTCATATGGAAGAAAAATAATGTCAAATGTTTTTGAAATAAAAAGCCTGTTGAATTGCACTACTTGAAAAAAAATAGGCCTTACATTAACCATGCTTGCATTTTAATGCATTGTATCTTTAGGGCTTGCATTTTTATGGGCTGAAATTCAACATGGTTGAATATTTAACCTATGAATATTTCAATTAAAAACATTTCAAACACATTTTCATTATTAAAAATTCAATAATCCATATTCACCTTTCATATTTCACTTCCAAAATATTCAAACTGTTTAAAAACATTTTTAAACATTTTTCGGTCCATTTTATTTCGCTTTGCAAATTCGCTTCCACAAATTCAGTGGTTCAAATTCGACAGTAAATTCAACATTGACATCCAGGAACTGCAGGAAAAGCAGTAGATTGCCGAGCATACTCTCCATCTGCTGTTAGTCGACCTCACCAGCAGGGGGTGCAAGCACGTGTTGTTGACGAAGACCAGCAACAGTTAGAACAAGCCATTCATTCATAAAACTCATTTACAGCAATGTAAGTGTATTTGTGATTATTATGAAGGCGTTTTTTTATGTTAAAGTCAGTGTCTTCAGGATTACTTTTCCTGTGTAGCCTACATGCATCTTTCTCTACCGTGAACAAGATTATAATGTTATTCCCCGATGCGGATATACAGATCCAATGTTACATTTTTGAGGTTGA